>VXBJ01000591.1:217056-266571 GCA_013400055.1 Nycticryphes semicollaris
TTTTCTGAATATCCTTTTATTACATTTCATATTTTCCTTATGGTTGGATAAGGCCTGAAATACTGAAGTTGAGGTTATTTAAGGAGATCCTGTTTCTAATTAGCATCAATGTTTCTGTTTAACTAGGCTTATTACATTTTCTCTGTATGTTATGATGCAGTACTCAGATCATTCTTAATCTTATAGAAATGATTATCAGATTTCTCATATTGTGGATCCCTTTTTACAGGATGGGTCATTTTATACATACCTCTTTTCACAGTGCTTTCAGTTTTGGTAACCATTGGAGATGTGGGTTTTGGCTCAAGTTACGTATAAAGAGCAGTAAATTTCATTTGCTTTTCCTTAGTTGAGTTTTTTTGAAGACTGATCTGTTCCTTTGGAGAAATCAAGATAAATCTTTAAAGGGTCTTCATATCAAGATTACTTTGTTTATTTGCATTGTTAAGGTATTTTTCTCTGGGTATTAAAAAAACTCCTGATTTCTAATTCTGTAAGTCCTATTATTTTCTTGGAATTCAAATTTATATACCAACTGCAAATTGCGTTCCTGGAAGTGTCTGGAGATAATCTGACAGAAGTTTTTGTTTCCTGTGTTTAATTTTCACCTGTTTATCACCTTCCCTGTATGTCATGATGACCGTTTGGTGTAAAAATAGTTTTCATGTAGGTATGTTTATCAAGATTAATCTCCCCTCACCCATTAGAGGTGAGGCACCTCCTGAGGGAAAATGTGAGGGGTGTTTCAGAGAGGAGCCTATTTATAAAGTTAGCTTTTACGAATATCCAGACAACATCCTTTTATGTCCCTTGAAGATTGCCTAGTATTTTTGTCTAGAAGTGATACAGTTTTACTTTTAGGTGCATCAGTGAAATTCATGTTGAAATCTCAGAATTCAAGTTGATATATCAACATCTCTGGGTTTTGGGTTTTTTTATTATGGCTTTATAAAAAGTAAAGGAGGAGGGCATGAATTGAGGAACAAAACTTAAGCTAAAGGGGGGAAAAAATTTAATGATACTGAAGCTTAAAAAAATCCCTGTAGTTAACATTGAAGTACCTTATTCCTAATATCGGACTACCACAGCAATTTTCACCAACATTCCACTGGGTGACTAAAGCCATATTTAAAAGTTAATATACTTCGCTTCATCTGTACTTTCTGCTTGTTCCTCATGAAACAGAAAATGAAAATCAATTAAGTCAATTTATTGCTTAATCCATTTAATTTTCTGTTACTCTGAACTTCATGTGTGGGTTGAAAACACAGTAGTGAAATGCTTGTTTTTTCAATAACTACAATTTTCAATGCAGATTTCAAAATGAGCAAAGACTTTCAGATTTGTTTTTGGAAAAAAGTTCTGATATACTTTAAGACATATTTTTTCTTTCAAGTGACCATTAAGGAATGTGATTTCAGTTATCTAGCAGGTAAAGTTTGCCAGGTGTTCTTAGTGAGGTAACATCTAATAGATGAAAAATTCAAGCAAGTTAGGATGTAATGTGAATTTTTTTTTTTCTCTGGTAGTCTCTGGAAGAATGCCAAGGGACTTGAATATTTGAAAGAACTGGGCTCAAAAAGATCCATTAGTAATATTATTGAATAAAAAATAGATTGAAAACAACAGTGAGATACAATTAAGTGTGCAGTACATGTAGGATAATTACTTCTAAAAGTATCTAAGATTTCTAGATTTTAATTTTTTTTTTCTATCACAGGTGTTTTTTTTAACTCAGCAGGCTGTAACTCTTACTCTGTGAGAATGTTGACAAAAATCTATAAGGGAAGATAGAATGAAATATTTGAGCTCATCCCCAGCAAAAAGGGAGCATTTTTTCCAGGAGTCTTTCGCCAGACTCTGTCACCAATAGTTAAAGCATGCAAATAGATTGCAGTAGTCCTCTGTTAATGTAGTTATATCTTGCATTGCAGCTGTGTACCTGTTCTAAGAATACAGAAGAACATCTTACTGCAGAATGTGATCACATCCCAGTAAATTTCTCCATAAAGTTCTGCAACTTTTTAGCCAACTAAATTTTTTAACTCACGGAATAATAACAAAGGTGTATCTGATTATTTTGTAGGCATATAGGTAACTTTTAAGGTGTATTATCCTAAATCATCCCTCCTCTTAAAGGCAATGATAAGCACTGTATGTGTGTGGATCCACATAATTAAATCAGAACTAGCAGTGAAAAATATCTATTGGCTAGGAAAATTATTGGTGGCTGGCACCTTTGAAAGCAATAGAGATCACAGGATCATCATGGATGAAAAAGACCTCCAAGATGGAGTCCAACCATACCCACACAAAAAGATTGTGGAGACTTTCTAAGCAAAAGCAGTAAGGGTTTGATAAGGATGAGCAGCAAACAATGACTTTGAATATTTTAATTAGTACCTAAGCAAGGTGCTTAGGTGTGTTTTTTAGATATAAAACATCAGCGTTGGTATTCTATACATCTGGTAATGCATAATTAGATAGCAGTGATACCTCTGTTCCTTCTAAACTAAAAGATTTGAACCGTTTCTGCCAAACTACTGCAATCTGCCTAGGAAGTATACATCTGATATATGCATAGGTATTTAATTCAGATACCTGTGACACGGAACATTTTTGTGGTAAAATATTACCTATACCATGTACACATTTGAGGTTGCTACATGGAGATTTTCCGAGGTTAGCAAACTTGGAATTTCACAGTACTCCTTCATTCTGCCCTTTTTTCAGAGCCCTCTGCTTTGCCTCATCCTAGTTTCTGGACCATTACAATTGATGGCAGGGTCCCAATGGATATTGGTGGTGCAGAATCGAGCAGGTGGCAGATGAAATGGTACAGAATCAGAGTATCATACCATTTGAAGTACAGTGAAACCTTTCTGATCAATGACTAGAAATCCAATGCAGTACACCTGCTGTCCTGTTGTCAGTATATTAAAAAATGTGGGGAGGCTTGTCAAACTCACATGCTTTTGAAGTCTGCACAGGGATTTTGGGAAACAGTGGTCAGTTTTTCTGAGGTGACTCTGTCTAAAGTTTCTTTCAGTTGATCCAAAACTCTTGCAGTAAAGGAGTACAAGTGATACATATCAATGTTGGTTTCTCAGTGTTCTTGTGTCAGGTCTGCAGACTTTGGTGTGCTGAACTCAGCTCAGCACTGCAGGAGCAGGAGTCTGCAAACTGCATTCCTGTACCTGCGTCATGTTCTTACAGTGGCAGCTCCGTAAAGACAGCTGGTTGTGTTCTGTTCAGAGCATAAAGTCTGTGCTTCACAGCACAGACCGGCAGTAATGATGATACTGTTCTCTGAAAACAGTTTAAAATTCTACTTAGAATAGGAGCAAAGTTAATGAAGAAGGTTTGGAGAATGTGTGAGATCAGTGCACCTTGGGTTTTGTCGCCCTGTCCTTAGCTGAATTTGTATTTAAATAGACATCTGGCCTCAGATCTTGGAAGAATTAATTTCTGCACCCTGGATATTGGCAGTAGAGTAAAATACGTTTATTGGTTTTGCAGTAGGCTGGGTAAATTTCTACTACTGCTTGTAGCAAGCAGAGTGCATCTTAACAACTCGCCTTGTTTTTCTGCCAATGGCTGTAGCCACTGGAAGAAAAATGTTCCTCATGTTTTCAAGGCTGGATTGCTGTCCTGTGATGCTATACCAAAAAGTAAAGCGGGTGCAACCTCCACACCTGCCTTTTTTAAAATTCAGTGTTTCCTAAAGCCTCTGTGAGAAAGAAGTGCATGACTGCTGTCAGGGTGCATTGCAGAAGCTCTCTTTACCTGCTGCTTCTGAATGCTGAAAGCAGAGGGAGAAATTGTTTTTTCCATACACGCAGAGCACTTGCATGGATCCAGTGACAAGTTACAGATGCTTCAGCAGAAAGGAAATGAACCATGGCAGTAGCTACAGCTTAATTAAACCTCACGGTTCCATAGTGATGACTGTTTAGTTTCAAACTTTCAGTGGTGAGATTGAACATTTCTTTCCATATACATTTTGACATTAATTTTGTTCTCACTGTCTACATAGGCATTTTAAGACATGCCATGTAGTGAATCCTGTATAATCTAATATACAGTGTATCAAAAAGATAACTTGATTTGTCACCTTGCAAGGAAACTCGTATTTAAAGCAGCCCAGTGAGTCTAGGGTATTTTTCATGCAGAGAACTGAACATAATTGTTCAAATCTTTTAGAACAGGCTGTATTTTTTAACAGCAAAATTTCTAGTGATTGAATGGGGAAAATGAGTGTATTTCCTTTGAATTTAAAGAAGGATTATTTCTCTACTGAAATAACAGGGCTGGTGGAATATCATATGTAATCCAGCTGATTATGTAGAGCTACTCTTGCAAGGCAGCATGCATCTGAATCACTTAAGACATGAGGACGGTCAGCTAATTTCATTGATCATATTTTCTTTTGAGTCAAGCTTTATTTACTTACCTTCAAAACTGCATGCAAGCGTTCTTAAATTTTGCAGTGTTTTTATTGGTAGAAACAATGAGTTTGTTACTCAAGTCAGCTAAGCTAGGCAGCATAAACGTAAATATGCATTTCCAGGCCTTAAAGGTTTAACGTGTTCAATATAAAGTATCAGATAGTTCTGAGCAGTCAGGCTATCTGCGACTTCAGAAAGTAAGCAGAGCAGCTCTGGATAGCCAGAAACCCAGGAATCCCAGTGGCGGCCTCGTGATGTTCTGGAGACTGAATAAAACCCCAGACTAGGTGCTGAAAGTCAGAAGACTCAGTCTTAGATTTTTGTGTGGGCACATTTCATTCCCAGATCTGCTCATGAGCTTGGATGTAAAAAATTCCTTTCAATGTTGCTGGTATAGTCTGTATTTGTAGAAGTTGCTAATTCTGGTCTTGTGTTTTGAGAAGACTGTGGTATATGGAGAAGCATGGCCAATGTTTAAGCCCTTGGCTGTTGATCAGTTCCTGACAAGCATGTTTTCAACCATGTAAGAGCAATCTACTGAGGATTACTGAATACAAGGCTGCTGCCTTGGTTCAGAAATCCCAGAGCTACAAGCTGGTAGAAGTTGGTAAGATGTACTCAGACAAGTTCATGTGTGCTTATCCTCTGCTTACGTGCTTCCTTAGAATCTATTACAAGAGACAGGCTTCTCTACTTGATGTACCCTGGCCCAACCCAAAAATATCATAGTTTTTAATATGCTTGTGTGCTATTTGTGGTTTTTTTAATTTAAAATTCTTTTTTTTCCTGAAATACCACGTTACTTTGTTTCTGCTTATAAAATCTTACAGCATTCCTGTGAAAGCTCACAAATCTGAAAAATCATAATACAAAGCCTCATGGTAAAAGTATGTTATTCTATGTTTTTATTGATTATATTGGTATAATTATTTTAAAAATAAATGATGCAGCTATTTTTCTTGAACTTAAGACTGGAACCATTCTCTGTCAGGTTTTTTATGATGATATTTAAACTCTTACCCATTTACAGACACTGATGTCCATTTAAGGAAAAGATCTGAGTAATGAGATGGTATCATTACATGCTGTTCAGATAAAATAAAGGAATGTAAAGACATTTTAAAATGTTCTAGTGTGCCAGATAACAGTACTGGTTTACAGCTTTATTAAGTAAGCGGGTCTAGCAAAGATTGCCCATTTTCCTTTCTTACTCATTTATGACTGAAAAAATTGTCGAACTTCAGACGCAAAAATGCACATGGAATGATTTAAAGAAATGCTGACTTACCTATTAGAGAATGTGGAACAAGTGAAAATGGAAGGATATGATGGTGCAGTTCTTGAAGTACTACGTTTATACGTTTAGAATTTTTTTTTCAGGGTCATATAACTATTTTTTAAGAAATCATGCTTTTATATAAAGGATGTTAATTGTATGGAATGTACATAACTATAAAAATGTACATTCTCTAGATACTGACTAAAGCATGCTTGTCTAAATTGTTATCTTTTACAGTTGTAGGGTTAGCGGATAAGTAAGTCAAATCCCAGTGATGTATTTTTGGGGTGATTTGATCTTTTACTAATAACGCTTGGAAAAATATTTCATCTTTGAGTTAAGTTAAAATGCAAGTGGTTCACTGGAAATGAAGATGAGAAGCATTGAATGTTTCTTTAGGGTTTTTATCGGTCATCTTCTTCAGACTGAAGTTACTCCTTCAAGGAAATTCTTTTAATATGTGCATATTGTTATTATTATAGTTTTAGAACATCTGCTAGCCAATAATTTCTGAACACATGAGAAATAATGGATTCCTAGTCCCTGTTTAAGCAGAAGGTCTTGTTTTTCCCATCCATATATTTATGCTAAAATATACTTAATGGTCTTTGAAAGTCTTGATAGCGGTTCTTGACAGAGGATGTTTTTATGTGATTTCTGAGAAGAATACTCTAAAAAAATCAGACCTAAAATTACATGCTGCTGTGTCTATGGATTATTTTTAAAGTTATAAAGCACTTGAACGTAACAGCCTCAAATAACACTTTGGTTCTAGGTGATTGGGGTCCTTAACTACAGTACTAAGCACACTTGATAACATTCAGGATGCTGCATGTATCTAGAAAACATAGTTTAGTAAATGCCTAAATGTTTGCTTTTAGGCCTACCTGATTCTTCTTCTGAGCAGCAGCATAGCTCCCTAATGACTGAGTTATGTGTTTGAGGCAGGAGAGGCCCAGGTTCCAATCCCTGTTTCAGTGAACAGGCTTCCAAGACTTCAGTGTTGCATAATCAATACTACTATATTTAACAGACGCTCTTTATCTGACAATATAATGATGTGAAAATTCTGCAGTACTTCTTTGCAGAATAATTTTCAGAATCGTGTATGAAGGATGGCAAACTGCTAGCAAAGTCAAATTTGTCAACTAAAACATAAATTTGTGGGTAACACCTTCACTATACGTAGATGGGGAGAGGGAAAGATCCATTTTTGTCTGTGTTCTGTTTTATTTTGGGGCTTTGTTCAAGGATGTAAATAGCTTGGTGCTCTGTATTTGCGTGAGTAATCTCAAAGGCATCAGCAATCGCATGTGTTCTGAATATGAATGTCAAATGTACCTTGAGTGAAAGTACTCCGTGCCCCCAAGTTCTGGATTTCTGTATTAACAGTAAAAGCTTTTTTAAAAATCTGTAACATCTGTGCCTCCTGTGATTGTAAATGCAAAGTGTGTATTTCTTCATTTTAAGGGATCTACTTCAGACATTAACTGAGGATGAACTGCACACACTGGAACGTAACCTCTGCATCTCTCAAGATGTGGATTTTCCTGTCAGAGCAGATCCTGAAGTACCCTCTGTCATTACACCGGGCATAGCTGCGACTTTGCCTGCTAAGGAGCTTTCGGCAAAAGCTGAAAACACAGAGGCTGAGCTGGCTTGTTCTATGCAGTATGATGAACAGGAGCTGGAACAGCTGAATCGGATGGTACACAGAGTTGGAGATGAAATGTCTTCTCTGCTTTCCCCTCCAAGCATCTGTCAGTCTCCAGCTCACAGACCTAGCCTAAGAAATAGTTCTAGCACAGAAGCTTCACCAACAAGACACCACCTTGACAATTTAACTGATGATGAAGACAGAGTGTTTTTTATGGATGACTTAGATGGAGCGGGAGAAGCTCTTGCTGGGTTAGATTCAGTAAGTGATACTTTTGCTTGGGTGAATAACCCTTGCCACGATTCAAAACAGAACCTGCAATATAGAGATGCTTTGCTGCTCGAGAACGGCCATCAGACAGAGGAAACTTTGCTTTTAAAAGATGCTGAAAGTGACTTGAGCAATAATAACAATATTGAAGACAGCAAGCAGATGTCTGGCATTTCGGTTCAGAATTCATGTAGCTGTCTAGAAGGTCCAGACTCACAGTTATACCTCAATGGCTGGGATGCATATGCTGATGATGCAGAAATGGCGGAAGTGATAGCTCACAGGACAGGGGGAATGAAAATATCTGCTACTGTAATATTCAATCCTAAATCTCCCTCTAGCTCAGAATCCCCAGTAACCACCCCAGAAGCAGCTATTAGTTGTGTTCCTGGGTCTGCTAATCCATTAGCAAATGAGGAGGAGGATGAATCCCATAAACTCAGTATAGCTGCCACAAACTGTCTAATTAATTCCTGTGTGTGTTGTGGCAGCTGTGAAGACAGCAGGGAGGACAGTGTTGAGGGTTTAAAGACTAAACATTCTGCAGGAGGTGTTGTAAATGCTTCATACACATTAGTAAAGTCTAAGGAAATGGACCATGTAGATAACTCGGACAATTCAGTCCCTGCACAGGAAACGTTAAAACCCGAAACTTCTGCTTTGTTAGCAGAAAGAGACTTTGGCAGAGAAGAGCAAAGACTGCCCATCTCCTCTAAGTGCCTGGCGCATTCCTCAGGTTCACAGGTGGAAGCAGATAATGACTCACAGGGAGAAGCAGAAAGCATCTCAAATCAGCAGAAGAAGTGGGAGAAGAGAAAACAACTATGTGAGAGAAAAACGGATAACAATGAAGATGCTAGTAGTGAAAGGACAGCAAAGGAAGATGTGAAGTCAAGGTCTAGCTCAAGGTAAGAGCAGCTTGATGCTTTGCTGAAACTTGCATGTAAATAAATTCCTATGGCGTTGTGCTTCAGTGACTGGTTTATAATTAATGCTGATTTAAAAGCAAATAGTGTGGTGCCGGTTAAGCAATTTTTCACTAAATGTTTTTTAACGCAAGTAGCTTTTTATTGGACTTCAGCTTCTTTGGAGAAAGTTTGGAGAACATCAGAATTTTAATTGTATCGTGTGTCTACATCATTGAAATCAAGCACACTAATCTTACCAGCTTAATGTAGCTGAATGCATTGCTGCTGAACATTACGTGGGTCATTGCCTCTGTTGTACTCTGCTGTTTTACAGGAAAAGTGCGTCTGGCAGATACTAAAATGCTAACTTCTGCAGTAGTGCCTGGGATTCAATTGATTCAATCTTACCTTAGCTTCATTTGAGAGAACAGGGTTGATCTGATCGTTTTGCCTGTGGGCACTAGTGTATCTGTGATTGTCTGCGTGCTGAAGGAGCCTGATAGAGTGCAGAAGCAGCTTTTAAACCTGTTGGACCATTTCAGCCAAAGCTGATAGAAGAACAGAGGTCATGGTTAAGGTTCTACATATTTAATGACAATAAGGAACTAGTTAACAGGGAGACACCATACTAACAGTTGTCTTAAAGAAAATAACTGTGCTTTAGCTGAACTTTGATAAGACGTAAAGGATCCTATTAACATCGGTAGGAAACTAAGCCTGATTTTGTTTTGCTGTTTAGAGCATAACCTGCTTTGTAGTGAGTAATGTCTAATGTCCTCAGTTTCCCTGAAGTATAAATATCATAAAGTGGAGGAATGAAATGAAATTATTGTTGTTTTCTGTACTTATGACAGACCTTTCTCCTTTGTGCCTTACTGTCTTGGTTCTACGGAGTTCATATGTGTGATGCAGGATTTCTCTGTTACATGTGTATAGAATTCAGGATAACACAGCAGAGGTAGCTTGGGCCATGAAATATTACCACAATATCACAGCTGTAGAAATTAAGATTAGTTTTAATAACATACCAATTGAATTATGAAATATTTTACTGGTAATGGAAAAAGAATCAAGACTTCTTTGCTCTGGAGTTAATTCCTCTTACAGGTAAAACACAACTTAGCATGCCCAAACTTGACTTATGAGAAGATAATTTTATCTCCCTCTTTATTCTGATTATTTACCATCTTAAGATTGCAAGTATCATATGCAAGGCCCTGCAACAGGGTTTCTGGATGGACTTCACTTTAGGAAGTCACTCACAAATCCCTTTGACATGTTATGCTTTTGCAACACTTGAAGTGGAATATTGCTTAAAATTAATTACTTTGTTTAATTAGTGTCCTGATAAATCAGACATCATTTAAAATTTTTAGACAATTTGTCTACTAATTTTGTATTGGGTAGGGTATTAAGTGAAATTGGTGAGAACATGTCTGCAAAATATAATAAAATTATATATGTAAGCTTTTTTTTCAGCCTCACGTGGTTTGTGGATGTAATAGCCACTTTTCAACCTACTTGTCCAGCCTCTGTTAATGGTGTGTTAAAAACTACATGACAATTGTGCTTTGACAGAGTTGTGTAGGTCTGTGTTCCTCTGTGTCCTTTTGTTTGGTTGGGACCTGGCTCTTGGAAGCTTCATTGAACAGGTCCTAGTTCCTCTCTGGACTCTGCACTGTTTGTGAGTTTGTAGACCTCAGTCACAATTCCCCTACATGGTTACTTTTTCAGGTTGAAAGAGTCACAGCCTACTTGATCAGAAGTTGTCCATAGCTTTAATCATTCCTTTGGTCTTTCTCTAAACCTTTTTCAATTATACTATTTCCTTTTAGCAATAAGTGAATGAGAACTGCACTTACTTGATGGATTTGCACGTTTGGTGTAATTATTTCCTGTTGTTTTTCCTACAGCTCCCAGTATTTGACTTTAGATTTTTTTGCCAAGTGATGAGCTGATGCTTGTTTTTTTTTTTTTTTTTGAAGTTGTCTAACAAAGCCCTAAGATCCTGCTTGTGAACTCAGAGGCTCTCATTCTGTATCTGATGCTAAAATTGTTCTCCCTGTGTTTATCAGTTGAATCTCATCTTACCGTTTTATTACCTGGTAGTCAGATTTTAAGATGCTGTGCAGCTCTTCAGTCTTCTCTTGTTGCTATTACCCTGAATAATTTTGCACCAGTTTTTACCTTTCAGACCTCATTGCTCTCCATTTTTGCAGGTCATATGTGAAAAAAACCCCAGAGTCCTAAAGAACTTCAGCTGTGACATGTTGCTCTTCTGAGATGGGGTTGTTTAGCAGCTCCTCCCTATTTATGGTTAAGAATTGTATCCAATTTGGGCCCCTTCTTCTTTCGATGTAGCTCCTTAGTTTTCCTCAAAGCCTTTAGGGAGGTATTTGGAATGTATTTTGAAATCCAGAGACTGCCAACCAAATCACCATTCTTTGTGAGTTTCTTGACCTGTTCACAAAGCTCCCAAGAGGTTCTTTCTGCAGAACCCGTGTTACTGGCTTTGGCTTCCCAAAGAAGTTGTGGGAGTGATCAAGGTTAGGCTGGAGGGGCTTTGAGCAACCTGGTCTAGTGGGAGGTGTCCCTGCCCATGGCAAGGGCGTTGGAACTTGATGATCTTTAAGGTCCCTTCCAACTCTAACCATTCTATGAATTCTTCCCTAGCAGACCTTCACATTATTGTCTACCTGCTTTTCGTACATTATATTAAGTTGCTTAGTACGAATATCAGGCTCACAGGACTAGAGTTGTTTGAATACCCTTGGAGTTCTTATTTTTAGAGATTGACACCTTTAAACTCCAGGCATCAAAGAGGCTTTAAATGAGAGGTTAATAATTCATCTGATTCTTTCTTGAGTTCTCCTAAAATTCTGAATATTTTGTTAACAAGTTAGTGGGCTTTGTTTTCACTGTAGACTGTTCCACAGTTACTGTGTTGATTACATCGAATTCTTACTATTCATTATTGAGACTGCAGAACATCTGTTAGTAATTGTCAAATATTTCATCTTTGCAGAGTGGAGAAATAGGGATGGAGGTGTTTTGTTACTAGATTGTTGTTCCTTTTTTTGGAAATGTTCTGATATTAACTTGTTCAGTATATTCTGTGAGAGAGAGAGAGATGCTGGGGATCTACTGAAGACTCAATTTACAAATTGTATGAGTGTAGAGCCTTAGTTTTCTAATACATATGTATCTATATATATTTTGATTTTACCTCTGATTCACTAGTCACGTTACTGGTAAAAGAGAGAATTCAGTTACAAAACAGAACTTTGTGGACCTTTTCTTACTCATGCTGCCTGGGTGGTGACTAATCACTGCTTTTCAATGGTATTTTTAAATTGGAAGATTACATTAGGCTTCTCTGCTCCCTATTACATGCTTGTGAATGCCAGCTTAGCCATAGGGGAGACGTTGGAGGCCGTAGATTATTTTCAGAATGATGGACCCATTAGCTAGAACAATAAGCAATCTAATATATGTGGAATAGCTGCAGGATATGCTCATTCATCAAATTGATAAATGTATTTACTTTCTAGTTACTGTAAGTCACCAACTAGGAGAAGAACGTTTTCTTCCCTTGTCTAAGTCAAGCAGCTGTCAAATGTGTGTGCAATGACACAAACTGTTTCTTTTAGTAAATCAGTTCTTATGCTATGCAATATGACATTATTTATAGGTATAATTTCAATGATCCCATCAGGTTTACTGTAACTAATCCTTTTAAGTCTGAAAATCCTGGTATTTCAGGCTTTTCTTTCTAGCCTCAATATTCAACGGAGTTTAAAATACAGATTAAATAGTGTTCTACTTAAGTACTTAAGATGTTTTTATTGCTTTGGTTTATAAGTCATAGCTGATATTATGTCTTTCTCTATTATTTGCTGGTAAGTATCTCAGACATAAAACATCAAGGTCACCAAGAGTCTTGGGCAGCAGCATTAATGAGATGCAAGTACAAGAGAAACGCTAACAAAGATGTAGTCAGTGTCTGATCTGCTGATGGGACAATGTGGTAAGAAAAGGCTGTCATGTAGCAAAACAAACTGTTAAACAGGGGAAGTAATGCAAGAATAGTACAGAAGATAAAAGCCATGGCAAATCAGCATTTGGTGTTTTGGGGTAAAAGAGGATGTAAGTTAGCACCAAACCCAAGCTGATCTAAGATCTGGTATTCCTTCTTTTTCCACTGGAAGCAAGCTATGCAGATTTTGAGAAATGTTCATTCTGTTGTCATATTCTGGATGCTTTTTCCAAGGGGAAAGAAAATTGTGATGAGTGAAGTTCATGTTTATTTTGCTTTTTTGGAAATACTTGGTGCTCTGCTCTTTCCAGAGTTTGAGTCCTTACTCATAAAACTGCCAATATGTTTTATGATGTTTGGCAACTTGTTTCATATTGTCACACAATGCTAGCGTTTTCATGTTTTCATCTTGAATACCTGGTTCTATTGTGTGTTTATCTGTGTACTCACCTATGTACTGGTACAAAACAAATTAAGCATAGTTTCTCTCCTTTGTCTTGCAGGTCTGTTACGTCTTAAATGATAACAATTTTTTTTCCCCATTTTCTTCATCTTAACTTATTTGGTGTGTGCACTCTTGATGAAGCCTCAGTGCACCTGAGAGTTGGGAAAAGGAGCTGAAACTGGTAGTGAGGAGCATTTTCCCTTCATGTTTTCTGCAAGCTCTGGCTGTGGCCATCAGCTGTTAGATGCTGGTGCTGTTTGCATTTATTTGTGGGGGCTTGAAAAGAGAATATTTTGCCATATGCTTTTGCAGTGTAAGGAGGACGACTTGAGGCATCCTTGGAAAAGCATGTTTTGCTGTTTGCTGGTCTGTATTGCAATTCTAGAATAATATGAATAATTTATTCCTCTCCAGTCTGGAATTCTAGTTGTCCCATTTCTTAAGTGTTCCACTTCTATGGTCAAAAACTGTATATGTTGTAATACATTTATATACTACAGTAGTCTATATTGTAGTATATTGAAAATTTTATTTCTTCAGCATATTAGAATGACTTTGTAAAAAGATGAACACCTGTTTTGTACAGGTGTTTTTTGTTTTTTATTTTTTATTTTTCTGCCTGAACTTTATTTTATTCACTCCTTAGCGACATGGGACCTGTGTTCACGTTTTCAATACAACAACATAGAGATAAGTCATTCCAGCTTTATAAATGAAAGCTTTATGAAAGAAGCATTTTTATTTTTGAGATGGCTAGCATTTACATTTAAAAAAAAAAAAAGCACAACACAAAAATGAACCCACACAAATTATCTTTTTAGCTTGTCTTTTAGTTTCTAGCACTTAATTGTATAAGTGCTCCTTTATCAAGGCTGGATTGATATTGCAATGCAAATTAACTTGATTAAATGACTTAAATTCATGCTTTCCCTATAATATTCCCATCACAGTGAGACTTAAAAAAAAAAGGGGGCTCCCCTTTCCATAAAAATCAGTGGACAACTGCGTGTGTTCACATAAACAAAACCATGTCTGTTTAGTGTCTTGTATTGATTAGTCTTTTAGCTATTCAGGAATAAGAAGGCTTCTGATCATCAAGAAGGAAATAGTAGTTGATGGGGAAAAAATATCAGCCTTTCAACTGCAAAACTTCCTTTAAGCAATTCTTTATCTGGCTGTTGATTGAAATTCCTCAGTTCCCCTTCTGGTAGTCTGTTTCTTTGTGCAATCAGCCAAATTCAGATTCAGTTTAAATGAGTATTTTTCAATACTTACTTCCCCCCCACTCCACACCTCCCCCCCTCCTTTTTTTTTTTTTTTTAAACAATGCAAGTCTCAAATGAAAAATGGCATTGTTTCTTTGTTGAACACTGATTTTGTGTGCTATCCAGTAACTTGACTGCTGTTATGAAGCCTTAAAGTGCCAGTAAAAAGTGTTGGTGTTTTTGTACCAACTTCTCTTTTACTAGGTCCATATATCAAATGCAACCCTGGTGAACTGTTAACTCTCAACATACAGGTTCCTCAAATTAGTTTTAAAAGCCAATTACTTGAGTGGATTTGGTATAAATGAGCTGATGTGTGAGGCTTTAGTTAGCTTTCATGTAGTGTGAGATAGAGAAGAGATGATCTGTGCCAATTAAGTAACGTAACTGTGAATGTAATTGTAACTCAAGTAATAACATCCATGAAGAAACCACCCCCTGAAAGAATCAGAGGTTTAATTAAATATGAGAGGCTGGAAACACATTCAAGGGGAAAAGAGCACACAAACCAGAATAAAGGTGGATTTCAGCTTGTTTTTTACTCAAAATAGTTACAAAAAATGGCAAACAGCTTTTAATAAAAGATTCATTGGTTCAGCTGGCCAGTATTCCCAGAAAAGAGGCAGCCACATCGCCCCATGTCACTTTGCTCTGTTGTCTTAAATCTTTATTCTATATTTTTATTAGAAGTGCTGAAGAACTGTTTTGAACATGGATGCTGATTTTATCCCATGTTAGAATGTAATTTTTAAAATATTTAAGACCTCACAAACAAAACAAACTTTTATTGCCTTACACAGTTTAAACAGTCCTATGAATCCCAATCCAGCATGGAATTCATTTCATATGGGCACAAAGGTGCAGTGAAGTTCATGTCACCTGTGGGCTGGTGTGGAAAGAAAGGATTAGCTGCTATTAGCTATAGACTGTATCTTGTATGCACCTACCTTCTCTTCTTCTAATTGTGCTAATGAACACATGCACTGAGCTACCATCAGCTGGTAGCAGGAATGCTGAACTGGGAAAAGCAGGTCAATTCACCTCAGGATCTACCAGCGTCTTAGAGAAGCTGAGTGACTCTTCAGGCAGACACTGATGAGAATAAAGTTCTACGAAATGGTATCCTGAATCTGTATGCACTGAGAAAAAATACAGAGAGAATGTCAGGAGTCTCTTTTTTGTTGTTCTGCTTTAGAAAATAAAGGTATGTAGAGAAGGTATAAAACAGAGTTACTGGTATTAGATTCTCATTTCTTGGTGCTAAGTAAAAAGAGAATTTCCTGCCTGAAGAGTTACAGCTTGAATATGAAACAGATAAACACTGTAAATAAATATTACGTCTGGTACAAAAAATCAATTGTATTGGTATACAGGAGCGAGAAAAATGTTTATATGTTATAATTGTCTAAACTGCACATTCTTTACTACAAAAACCTAATGTCTGTGAGCATGGTCTTGTATCAAGTGCGTCCAAGCAGTTGACATTGCCAAATGATGACTGACCAGGTGGATATCTAATCCGGAAATCAGCAGATGGCTCAGCATGGACAGGTTTGTGCTCAAAGGTGGAGTAGTGGAAAATGAAGGCATATATGAAGCGGGTTAGAATGGCAAATGGTGTTTGAGACAAGGCTCAAAAAAAGGTGAGATAATGGAATGGATGAGAAGAAGTTATGCTCATGGCAACTGGTTAGAAGTGAGAGAGGATTCAAATGACAGGAAAAAAGTACAGAGAAAGAGGTATGAGATACAAGGCTTGTAAACTGATCAGAGACACATCCATGGACACTCCACAAAGTTAGCTCGGGATAGAAAGTGGTTTTATGACTTGGGACAATGTTGGCAATAAATATTACCTACTCTTAAGACAGATACTTTGACTGGATTTCAAATGTATCTGGCAGAGCTTCACAGAAAGCCCTGAAGGGACAGCAAAACTTTTTTGAGAAGTGTTACTACCCAAATCAGCTGGCAGGTTTGTTACACTAGAAAAGTCTGGAAGTGGCAGGGAGGTGAGAGAGGATAAAAGAAGGTGCTGAGTTTGCTAGTTGTTCTTGTTTCCTGGTTCTGCTCTTCAAAGATTACTTTGTTCTGAACAATACGTTTCATCTTTGCAAGACAGCTTCTCCTGCTCAATCATGCTGTGAAATCACATGCTAATGTTTTTTTAATATCATTTAGCTGCCATAAAACAGACAGTAAAAGAACATTTTAGTAGCATGACCATATTGTAAGATTGGATGGGTAAAGGTGATGAGCTATAAAGAGTAAGCCTTTGTTTAAATGCATATATCTCTTCATAATGAGCAGAATTAGCAAGGGAACTTTATGTAATACGATTGAAAGTTAAATAGATTTTTGTTCCAGTCTGATAAAATTATTTCCCAGTCGTGACAACTCGCCTTTCAACTAAAGCATAGTACACTTGGGATTTATTTTCAAATTGGCAATCAGAAATGAGCAACATGAAGGGGTACATTTTCCAAGTGATTAGTGGGAGGTATGCAAACAAATCCTATTATTTCTTAGTGGGATTATAGCACATACCTTCCACACACTGCTTTGAAGAATTCCCCTTAAGCGTTCTTCCAGACTTCTGTCTGCAAAAATAGCTACAATAGTAAATTCGGTAAAAGAAAAGAACTTGAAATGTAGCTGGTTTGAATACCTACCCTGCATACACCTACAAATAAAAAAAGCATAAAAACCCTGCTAGTAATTGTGGAGTAATAAAATAATTCTGACCTACATAATTATATCTATTTTAACTAAAGACATTTCTTAGGTTTCTTTCTGTGTTGTCCAAAGATTTGTTGACTGAACCTTTGATTTCACTAGGCTTGAATGATTCTTCTGCACTGCCTAGAGCCAATACAGCTTTGATACGTTTGCGCAATATCATATATTTTATTATCTAGTATAATTTAATTTTTTTTCAGCTTGTGGAATTTCCAGTAGCTGAGCAGTAAACTGTTACTGAAACAAAAATTTGGTTTTTCCAATACAGTTCTGTAGTGCTTATGAAACTATTTATAACCTTTTAATCCTAATTTATGTTGGTGATATGATTTAAGATCTAAAATAATGTGTAATGTAAAGGCTTTTCGTTAGCCTGGGGATGCCAGGGACAACTTGTGTACTATTAATTTAAATTATTCATATCCTTTTACTTAGTGGATTTTCTCTAATGAAGTGTCAGTGGTTTGCCGTGGGAGTGTTCCTTCCTGCTCATCTGTTGGCTTAAAGTATACAATTTGAGACAAATCTATGGCAGTTTTAGGAACTGAGCGAATTTAGGGGAAGGAGAAGGTATGTTCGATCCATCACCTTTACTGAAGAGCCAGCTTTCTGCTTTCTCACAGGTTTTTCCTTCCTGTTGGAAGAAACTTAACTCAGACTTGTCACGATATTTCAGCAGTTCTTGAAGCTTATTGTTTAGGATGTTTTGGCCTGAAACATACAGTGACTTCATGAACTTTCAGTTTTGCTCTGTTCATTATAACATTAAACCACGCTTGGCAGGGTGGGTATGCTGTTCCCTCTATACCCTATGAACATACAAGATCCTCAGTTGTTTCCTGAATGTTCTAACTGTATGACATGAATTAAATTGAAGACTTTTATAAAATGTGTGCCCCTTGATTGTTGCCAAATTGTCCGTCCTTTGGGGAAGAAAACAGAATAGGTTTGTATAATTTTTTTGAACAGCAAAAATATAACAGCCAGTTTACTCTTATTTCTGTATAACCCGTGACAAGTCATGAGTTATCGCCGTGCTCTGTTTTTACCTTTGTTTGCTTCAGCAGTTCATTTTGTTTCCGTATGTTTTTTCAGTTCTCAAGATGGCTTACGTGATTCCCCCCTCAGCTCCATCTCCAGCAGTGACTATGAGAGTGTTTCTGTCACTACATGTAGTCTCTCCAGCATATACGCTCTGAGGTAATAACATCACTTCGCAGTCAGATTTGACGAGTGTTATTGGGTTGTGCTTGGTTAAAAAGTTTCATTGAATTAACAATCAAGTGACAGCAACACTTCTGAGTATTCTTCCTTTTGAACAACAGGTGCTTTTTTTTATTTTCCTAGCTGTTTTCTTCAGTGCTGTGCCAATTGAGAGGCAACTATTTACAGAAGTTTTAATGCATACATCAATGATTTACATATGTCTGTGATCTCACTTTTATTTTTCCAGACTTCAAGTTTAACTTGGAAAGTACCAAATGTTTGTGTTAGTGAGGTCTTGGCTTTCTATAAAACATGTTTTTTCTACTTTGTTTCACTTAGTAAAATGAGGGGACCATTCTAGTTAATAATTTATCTTCCACAGTGGTGTTGGCCAAAATTGGTAAAAATACTAGTTTATATTCTCATCATCTGAAACTGCATAAGAGTTTTAACTTGAATTAGTTACGTTCAGAGCACTTAATGAGAATAATAGAGGAGTAAAGTTGAGGGCAGAAAAGCATTACTAAAGCAGAATTGTGAGTTCCCTGCTTTTTTGAGGATATGCGTAACATACATGTATGTGATGTGTTGCACGCGTTGTATGCCATAACATTATTACTCAGGTACAAGCAGATTGAAAAAAAAACTATTTCCATCAAGATAGATCTTCCATTGCTTCTTGTCCTCCCTTTTTCATCTGTTTATCTCACACTTCATTTGAACATCAGAAACTTTGTCTAGGTTTGGGGATAGCAAGAGGGGGAGGAAAAGTTCTTTGCTAGCAGTGATAGAGGAAATAGGAAAAGACATATTATTGTATGTACTAAGATGCGCACATCTTCAGGCTCAATGTTTTGTTTAGTGTTCCATATTTTTACAGTAAGGACAGATAGATGCAACTAAAACTAATTTTCATGGTTTAAATTTAGAAATACATTTCCTTTTAACTTTTCTTCCAACAAAACCCAATTTACTTGCATGCAACAGTTGCTGCCTTCTAAATACTGTATATATCAAAGAGACCGTTTCACACAGGGTCAACTGAAGAGTCAACAGAAGTCATCTCAGTTATTCTTCGGGAGGGGCATGACCTTTCTTCAAGGCCTTTTGTGTTAGTATTGTAGTTGCCACTGTATTGATGGTTAGGTAAATTAGTTCTCTTATCCCTTTTTTCAGATTTTTGTTTTCCTTGAAGTTTGATTTATAAGGCAGTATTCATACATGTGCATTTGTGCTTTTGTCTACTGAACTATAGTGCTGTATTATCCCTGGGTTTCATGCAAGAAATCCAAGTTGCCCATGTGTCTGCTTCTGATTGATAATAGCTAAGTGATAACTTGACTGTACAGACATGAATTTCCCCTTTTCAAATACTTTTTTAAAAGTTTGAAGTCCTTTTAACAACTTAACAATAAAAAAGGGGGAAAATACCCCTCAAGTCTGATTGCTTCCCAGTAATGTCCCTAGTTCTGTATGCATAGGGATGTTAAAGGACTCCCCTGTTCTTTTATCTTGTATTACCTAAACAACCAGCATGTTCTTTGCAAAGGGCATCTTTACAAATTGCTTTTATCTGAAATGCACATTGACATCAGGAAAAACTTAGTTATATCCAAAGTACTACCTTAATTGGGTTTTTTGTTTCTTTTTTCCTCTGAAATATGCCATTTTAATGCACTTAATTTCTTGTGGTTTTCAACAATTAGAAATTTAAATATAACATTTGTGATTTTGTCTATAAAGTAATTAGTGAAATATAGGATTCTTGAAATCCATTTATTTGGCCTTTCAACCTTCTGTGAATCATAAGCAATTCATTTGTTCTGTTAGGTAACCAGTACTGAGGCTGAAAGTCATGTTGTCAGACTGTGGTGTGTTTTAGAAATACCCAAGTGACTTAGAACAATTTTATTCTGGTGGCAAAACCAGCTTAACCAGAATAGCACGGGGTGTTGGATGGAGTCGTAGTGTGTTAAATAGCATAGTCTGAATGGATTTGAAACAGTGAGGTACTGCATATATGGAATTCTATATATGTCTGCATTTATTGTTCTCCAAAGGGAAAACCAGGGAGAAAATTCCCACTCCTTGGAATCCCAGAGTACCATTCCACCCATGGGTCAGTGTTTGCTGTATTGTTTTTTACTGGAAGGAAAAAGGTGTTAGGACTGTAGAAACTATTTGGTTCCTGTTAAAGGAGGCTGCTTCAAACCAGCCTGTGATTTACTGCCTTAGATTTTTTTTTTTCCATCATCAACTAGTGCTGTGTAATTGTTTGAGCTATATTTGTCCTGCCTAATTTTAGGCACCAAACTGATATACCATAATTAGGAGTTTTGCTGCTGTACGTTCTCTGTTTAGTCAATGGCGAGCAGCACAAACCTCAGTTAAGAGTGTCATTTGTTGAAATGCATCTGGGCCAAAGATTTTCAGTCTTAAATCAGAACTATGATTGCATGCTTTGATTACTGACTGTGCTCACACTGTAATTTGGAAAACATTTTAAAACCTTGCTCAAGGTTTCCAGAGCACAAATTGGAAGAAAAAAAAAAAGGTAGAGAAGGTAGAGAGAGCTTCTCAAATAGTTTTGCTAAGGAGAGGTTGATTATTTCATTGGTACCTGATCTCAGTAGAATGTTTCTTTCTCTAGTCTCAGAGATCTGATGATCAGGAAGTTAAATGTTCAGCCCAGTTCAGAAGGTGATTGTTCATTAATCAATATGTACACTTGAGATTGATCAGTAGTCAACTTCCTCAGCAAAGAATAAATGTAGTTAAGAAGGTTTCGGAGAAACTGTTGTTTTATGCAAACTCACAAGAGTATGTAGAATTTTGTTACATCAGTGTGACTTGAGTAAAAATGAGATGTGTCTAACTACAGAAAGGAAGTGGCAATTAGTTAATTCTTCATATTGGCTGCAGGAAACAATCCATCCAGCTTTGTAATTTTAATGGCTTCTTTTTCACAAATGTAATAAGAACAATTTTTACTATAACTGTAGCTTACTCAGCTGTAACCAGGCAGCTAATAAAATACACCATTGGTATCTTACCCATTTCAGTGTTGAAAGTAGTAAAGCCAGTAGCTTTTAAAAATAAACTGTGGGAATTTGCCAGCTTTCAACGTGCACTGGAACTACTGGGCAAGATTCTGAGAGGGCCCTTAATTTGAGTGGATACTTAAGTGAAGGCCATTCATACAATAACAGAATGGGATGACATGATATGGTTGAAGCCAAGAATGAGCTTAGGTTCTTTGGAAGATTGGTGGTAAAAATGGCAAGAAAAACATTGCTTTGGGAATGATGAGAAAAAATAGGTGAGGCAACAGAAGAATAAGGTAGTGACGAGTAGCTGAATTCAAACTTCAATGGAATTATCTGTGTAAGAGTTCAAGGGAGGATCTGTATGAAAGTGTTTCTCTGCCTAGAGTACATGGTAAAGCCTGTGTTTTAATTTTAAGGTTATAATAAGCCAGTAACTGACAACTTTAATAAATTTTAAAACTAGCCTTAATAATAAAATAGATGCCTTCCCTGGTCAGCAGTCACTTTTTATATTAGATATGTTATTGTGGCTATTTCTGTTAGAATATCTGTATTTGCATACATGAGGGGACAGTTGAAGGTCATTGGTTTGTTGGATATAGTTGAAGGGTGTCACTTATTGCGTATTTTGAGTATATTTCTGTTAGTACAAACGTACATGTGAAACAAGGCAGTGAAGGTTACCTTATCTGCTTCAGAAATAGGGGCTGTTTTCCAGGATACTGTTTGAAGCTACCTTGCCAGTCAGTTCATAGAATCATGGAATAGCCCAGGTTGGAAGGGACCCCAAAAGACCGCGTGGTCCAACCTGTTGTGGGAAGGGAAGCCTAGATGAGATTATCTAGCACAAAGTTCAATCACATCTTGAAAACTTCCAGTGATGGGGACCATGCCATGTTCCCGGGGAGGTTTTTCCAGTGATTGAGTGTTCTTAGTGTAAAATATTTTTTTTCTTATATCAAGATGAAATCTTGGTGTGACTTGTCTTGTTGATGTGACTGCTTGTGATGAGAGCCCCAAGTCTTCTCTTTCTTCTCCAGGGAGAAAATAAGTCTCTCCTTGTCCTTGTAGGACAGGTTCTCCGTCTTCACAGCCTTCCTTTGGACCCTCTCTAATTTGTCTGGTCTGTCCACATTGTGGAGACCAAAACTGGACACAGCAGTCCAGGTGTGGCCTGACAAGCACTTGGTAGAGTGGGATGGTCACATCTCTTACCTCCATTGGTAATGTCCCTGTGGATGCAACCCAGGCTCCAGTTTGCCTTCACTGCTGCAGTGGTCCACTGCTGACTCCTGTGCACCTTGTTGTCCACTATAGCCCCAGGCCCCTTTCAACAAGGTTGCTCCCCAACCACACAGATCCCAGCCTGCACTGAGCTTTTGGGTTATGGCATCCCAGATGCAGGACACCTTGCATTTGTCTTCGTTAAACTCCACGCTGTTCTTGCTGGCTTGCTCTTCCAGCCTGCCCAGGTCTGTCTGTAGGATGGCTTTCCTGTCTAATGTGTCAACCTCACCCCACCCAGTTTGGTGTTGTCAGTGCTCTCAGTCCCATCAACAAGATCATGTAGGAAGATGTTGAACAGTGTGGGCCAGTATGGATCCCTGGGGGTTCCCACTTGTGACAAGCTGACAGCCTGAGTAAAAACCATTGATTGCCACTCTCAGAGTGTGACCTGTGAGTCAATTTCTTGCCCATCTTGCAGACCAAGCCAAGTTCTTGTGGGTAGACAGTTTCTTACAAAACCAGACTTTATACCGTGCTTTTTCATCAGTAGAATTCAGTGTCTTGAAGAGGATGCAAGAAGGAAAACTAACTTGGTCATTCAGCAGGACTGTGAATTTTACTATGAGAAGTGAGTTCTTTTGTCACGTGGTCCAGAGCATAGCATTCATCAATGCCATCAAACCTACAGGACAGATTACATGCCCACGAGTTTTAATAAAGAGACCACAACTACTCTGGGGATCTTGTAGATAATAGCATGAAGGAAAACAATGTATTTTAACTGATGTCAGAGCCTGCCTGATCAGCTGTGTCTCCAGATCTCTTCTCTGCAATTTTATGATTATTAACCAGGTTGGGTTATATTTACTTTTGCTAGGAAAAATGACAGATTAATTCTGCATTAATATTTGTTATGGCCATTTTTGTTTTGATTAATGCATTAGTATAGATTTNCTGGAATCATGGAAATAGAGTTCAGTGAGAAGAGTTGTGGGACGTGAAAGGGGTTTATACCTTGAGCAAATCAGAATGACTTCTGGAATAGATGCTATTTCTTCCTAATGATTTTGAACTGCAAACTGTACGTTTTAGGCACTGTGATTCTGTGCTGTTTTGTATAGCTCTGTCACTCAAGCAGTGTGAGGGCAATTAATATGCATATTAATACAGTCATAAAGAGGCTGCTGTGTACAGTCTTCTTGCTTTGCTACCAAATCCCTTGCCGCAACAACCAGCTGAGCAGTACCAGCAAAACAAAAAAAGTCAGCGTTGATGAGGTCTGTCAGCTTTTGCTTATGATTTTAGTCAGCGAGACATATGTGACTGAAGCAGATGTCTCTAGTTTTTCACCGCCAGGATTCTTCTTGATGTCTTTCATGCCTAGCTTGTTCTTCACCCCGCACGACATAAAAATCAAATCTCCAAATGTTGCAGCGTTTTCTGAGCTATGGTGTTCCCTTTTAGGAAATTCCACAGGGTATTTTTGGGTACATTATATGCGTATCTTTGTCTTCAGTAATGAGTAACTGACGCAAATTTTATTTTCTGAAGGAATAACCCAGGCAGTTTGTGTGAACTACTTGTTAACAAGTGCTTGTTACAGTGCAAAGGTGAAAATTCAGTTTGAAGTTTTTTGATCTTTCCCTATTAAAATTATAAACTTCATATTTTAGCAATGTTAAAATATCCAATATGATCAAAGTAAATGAAATATAAAATATGTTCCTCTCTATGGAAATCAAATTAAATAGGGCAATATTTTAAACTGACTAGCATCAGTAGAAGAAGCAATAATTCTGTTCCAGTGAAACTGGTAGATACCCCAAAATTTCTCATTTGGGGGCTGTATTGCAGGTGGCATATCATCTGGCTGGAGACTATAAGAGTGATCATAATGGGTTTGTGTTCTTCTTTCAACATAGTTCACTTGTAATTTTCATTTTTAGTAATTTGTCTGCATTTATAATCATGTTCATTTTAACCATGTGCAAAAATCTATCGTTGAATGTCCCTTGGTGTTCCCTGTGTTACTAATAGAATAAAAATTACTAGCTTTTAGAAATTAGATTTTCTTTTACAGATTGTTTTTTTCACCCCTCAAAAAAACCCCTTAGAATAGTATGTTTGGGAGTTTTGAGATTATGTGTAATTAACTAAAATCACTATAGTAACGGCAGTTTTTGCAGAGGTTTTGGCAATTGCTAAAACCAAAATACATTGTAAAACCACAATTATGTTGAAGGAAAAAAGAGAGGATTTCCTCATACTTTCAGTAGCATTGAAGGTGGAAAATGAAGAGAGAGCTTTCTTTTCTAATTAAATTCTTAAGGCTCCACCTAATACTTTAATTAGCTTTTCTCAGCTTTGACTCCCACGGCTGAATACAGAATTCCTATGGGATTCTCCTAGACCCTAGGAGGCTTTAATGCTTCAGCTGGTTGCTCTGTATTATTTTTTGAGGGAACTGATGGAAGTGATATGAAAACATTGCGCTAATAGGTTTCCGTATCCCTCAGAGTTCCTCTTGCTGGAAAACATTTTTCAGTGCTGCTTCTGCATCTCCTCCTGCCACACTCAGGAGCTGCAACTCAAGAGAATATCTGCAGGAATTGAATGCTAGATTAATTCACGGTTTGCTCTGCCATACAGAAGAGTTGCTTGTATATTGCAGAGGAGCTGAAGAGCTATATGAAATTACTCATTACCTGTGGAAGTATTTTTATCTGGCATTGGGTATCCAGGTTCTGTCTGTCTTATTTCAAGTTCTGGATAAAGGTGTAGAAGCTGGAACTGAGGCATTTCTATCCCTGTATGAGATACCAGAGCTGATACTGCATACCATTTCTTCATAAGCGCTATACTATTTCTGGTTTTCACTTTCAATTTTTCTAGTTAAGGATTATTTTTGAAGATTAAATATTTCTGTGTTCTGATCTGATATTATTTGTCCTTTTGCAGTGTGAGTGAACGTTTGAGAACCTTTTTTGATTACAAGGAGATGTTAGAAAAAAAACCACCATGATGGAACTGAGAAAGCCATAGTAGAACCTAAGCAATATTCTATCTGCTTACGCTTTCAGTTCTATTTTTTTCCTGAATTTTACAATACCCTTATCTTTCACATTGTATCTCTTTTTTGGCTTCAATTTTTAAGAGAAAAGGTAAATGTAGTACCTTACAAGTAACTGACATTAAATTTGATGTTTAGAAAGGAGACCTGTTGATTACTGGTTCTTTTAACTTACTTGGTCATAGGCAGTCTTACAGAAATTTTATCTATAATGACCTAAAAAGCGATTTGGGAGTGAGCACTGTTAAAGTTGATAGATCCAATACTGGCAATATTGTTTATTTTATTTCCCATTAAATAAAGTGCCTTTGCATTCTTCTGAAAACCCAGGTCAGAGTGGTAATGAGTTTGAATATGACTGTTGTCTAGTTTCTTATGGTGGATCTGTTTAACAAGATGCTGCCTCAAAAGCTCTTGGTTTTTTGAGAAGTCCAGCATGGTAAGTAAAAGGAGAATGCTCTGCAGTTTGAGGTTTGAAGAGCTGAGAAAGGATTCAAAAAGATGATCTTCCAGTGGAGTGGGCAGCTGCAGAAGCTGCCAGGCTGTGGAGCAGAAGTTGTGGCTGTTGATTTCCAATTCAGCAGCCTTTGATGCTAAGAAATTTTTTTTTTCAGATTGACATGTGGCTAATCCCATTAGCCAAGTTACTTCTTTTAAACAGCTGATCTCTGATTGCCCACATCTCCTGAGGCAAAATGGAATTGGCTTCTCCAAATCTTTGTGGTATATGAAAAATAATTCCCCTGCTGTGGAATTCAAAAGGTTGACAGCAGATGGGGCTTTTAGCACGTGTCCTACCATGTATGGATTGGGGCATTGCTAATACATGTGGTAATACTGTTGTCTAGTTAAGGCCACTCCTGGTGGTGCCTAGCTGGATTGCTCCTGAGAGGGATTTGCATGCAGTTGTATTATTTGGTTCTCAAGACAAAGTTTTGAAGCCTTGGGAAAGCTTCATGGGTTGGAGGGGTGTTTCCCTCTTTAGCTTTTTCTCTTACAATCCCTTAGGCATTTTCTATTTTATTTAAAAACCCTCTTGACTTAATGAAATATTAGGGTTAAAAAGTCAAGAAATAGTTATGAATTAAAGCTTTTTTTTTTTCAGTCTGCTTTAAATGTATCTTCTGGGGTCATTCCTTAAAATGTAGTCCTTAGCTAAATGAGTATATGCTATTACTCAATAAGACGTGTTCTGCATTTGGATTAAAAGACTAAAAATTAGTGTGTTGCCACCCCCTTCACTTAAAATAATTGTAAGAAACCATTAATCTCACAGTTTTCCTTCCAACCATATCAAAACTAATACATGTTAGAAACCAAAAGGGTCTTAACCTGCTGTTTATTGTGTCTCTTGTGAGAGTACCCAAAAAGAAACGCCAGAGGTACTAAAAAAAGTGCAATGGGAAGTAGTGATTTATTTATTTTATAAATATATTTTATTATTTGTTTTTTACTGCTGTGTGGTCATACTTCTCTTACCAAACCCCTGTCATTTTCCTCTTGTCATTCCTCATGTATGCAACCTTTGTTTTTCCCCAGCTGTTGTCTGTTGTCTGATCTTTTAGATGGCCTTTGGAGCAGTCTTTGGCTTTTTTTGGAAATTGGAACTCAGAGTTAACTATAGCTTTATGAAGTATAAAAGTAAGAGTAATAGTTTGGGAAAGACAGGTTGGCAGGTTAGCAGTGGGGTTTCTGATTACAGCCTACAGAAGTATCAGTGGGATTAATGTACCAGTTTCTGAAGTAGTTTGAGACATTTTCTGCAGGCAATAGCATAGACTTGCCTGCAAAAGTTCAGGACTTAAGTTTTTTATTTACTTAAAGTATGAAAAAAATCAGATGGCAGAGGAAAAAGACACTTAGATATCACAAACTGGATAAACAGTGTATATTACTGATGTTGTACAGGGACCATATCATACAAGGCCATTGTACTAAATTCTACATGAACAAAAATGAAAGTAATGGAGCTCATGAGAATGTTTTTGAGAAATATTGTAAGATCTAGGATATTCAATACATTATATATGGAAATTTATGTGCATATAACTGTGCATGTCTGTATCTTCCTCTTAGTTGCTCAAAATCTTTGGAATTTTGGATAATAAGGTTCTACATTAATATGAATATCCTTATTAGTAAGAATATTTATATTATAATAAGATACATTAAGGCCAGCTAGTGCAAATGAACTGATGTCATTTAAGTCCAAGGAACTGCACTGGTTTATACTTCGTGGGCAGTTGCTCATCATTCTTTTAATGAACTATAACTGATGCTAAGAATTGACTTACTGTCCCTTTGTAAAAACTTTCACCATCATTTACAGTCGTAATGTCCTTTTGTGTAAATAGGAATGTGTGAAGTCATAGAAAACCTCTGAATTTTTCAGATTTCTTTGTTGTAGAAGGTATCACATTTGCTTCTGTATGGCAGGTGTGAAAATTTCCTTAAAAGCAGCTTTGTCTCAAAATGCATCGCTCACGTTTTGCTAAGTAGGTAAACCTGTGTATCAGAACAGTACAATTTAATAGAAGGATTTTGAATTCAGTGTAAGTGGATTCACAAGCTCTCAATTCACACGACAGCAGGAAGGTGTGGGGGTTCTATTGCCGCAAATCATTGCGTTCTGCTTGCGCCTGTGCATGGTGAGTTTGCTGGACATATCCAGAGGAAATGAGTAGTTAGGGATCATTGGTGTCATGGGTATTTGTATAGCACAAATGGTGTATGGACAGTCAGTGAATTGTGTTAACACTTTTCTAGTGAGTTTTTGTATTGTTCATAGAAGTTTTTAAAGGGTTTTGCTCTTAAATGTCACTCGAATGAGTTTCTCTTACAGCAACTGGGGCCCTCTCAGTTTATAGGCACCGCTAAGAGTCTTCTGAAAACTAGTTGTAATCAAAGACCCTGCCTGAAATCAGAGACTGAGAGGGTGATCTTACTTTCCTATTACGTTTGGTGACATAATTGCATCCTTGATAATAGAATAGATCCGTTGGGGTTACTGATGTAGGATTTCTAGAAACAAACAGACAATACCAAACCACTTCTTAAAAACGTATTTTATTACTGTTTTGAAAACATAATTAATTGGATTTCTTTATATTCGCTGTATTCAATTCAGTTAACTTTTAAAGTCTTTTTATCTACTGCTGCTGTATATTTAATGCATGCTTAAGATGCTCTGAGGATTTGCTTGTGAGTAATGAAAGATTCTCTGAGAGAATCTCACGCATTCTGCATTCATTTCAGAGCAGATTTCAGGTTTAATGGACCAAATACTTCCAGATAAATTTGGAAGCAAACACCTGTGAGTGGTCACAGATTTCTACTGCTACTGCCCGGTTTTGAGCAGAAGTGTAAAATATTTAAATTCAAACCAACTTTGAATCAACTGACTACAGCTGTTTGGTTTTAGACCTTGCTGCTTTCACTGGTTCTGGAGGAGTGTCAGTGCCCAACAAAATCAGCACAAGGTCTTAAGGCATCACATATGGTTACCTACAATGACTTGCCATGTCTGGAAGTCAATTATAATCTTGTTCCACAGTCCTGATTTCCATTCTGTATGGATACTACTGCTTAACCTGGCTCACAGTGTCCTTTGGAACTTAAAAGCTGCAAAGCAGGTTGGTTCAACAGGTAAAAAATGATATTGTGAACAATTGCATTATTGGGTTTTGTTTGCTTGTACATATTTGACTGAATTTCAACATCAAGCTTTGATACCAGACAACTGTTCTAGAGATAATCTTTAAAGTGCTGAAAGAGTCTTGTTACTCTTCTAATGTGACAAATAGAAAGTAGTTTTAGAATTGCTACTCAAGTTAGGTAAAAAATTAATTTTATCTGCCAGAAGTTATCTGTTCCTTTGTAACATATAAGCAAGTTTTCTGTTTGGAATCAAACTTTTACATAACTTGTTATTTCTAAATATTCACTGTCAGACATATTAACTTCTTAATGTTTTTACAATGTGATAAATACATGATAAGTATTGTTTATATGACAAACATTTCTCAAGCGGATTTCTATGCTTATAACCTAATTCCTTGGGTATTCCCTTCAACCGAGAAATTGAGGACTTGTCTGTAGCTACTTAGTATGACTGTTTATATTCTGTAGTGGTACTTCATTCTGCAGATATCAGCCGTGAAGCGTTCCAGATCTGAGTGTAGTCTGACATGAATGAAATGCTTCCTACACATCTAATATCAGCTGAGAATTTTGGGCCAAATTACACACGTTAGATAAACCAAGTAGAGATGATATTCCTTATAGAACTAATAAAAACAAACCAAAACAAAACCAACTTCTTTGAAAGAATAACTTGGAGAAAAGGTAAGGTGAACTAACTCTGTAGATCAAAATTCAAGTTCATTTTATATACTATCAATCAAAATCAAGAGAATCTTTAATATTTGCATAGATGCAATTGCTGCTGTTTGGCATACCCTGTTAGAAGAAAAGCTATCTCTTTTTGCTGGTTATCTAAAACAATTGCTGTGGTTTTGACTGCTTCTACAATACTAATTTTCTGGCTTGATAATCTTTTTTACAGTATGATATAAAGTATAGAACAGATGGTCATTAGTCTGAGAATAATTTTTGTGTAAATCTGACTTGCTCCTGTTGGTAAAGGTAGAGTAATTATTTCTTCCTCTGTAGTGATTCTTAGGTACGGTTTAAATTATTCTGAAATGTTTGCTTTTCTCTTTGCCAAGTCACAAGCAATTCTGAATGTAAAATACCCTTTTTTCTGAACTTGCTCTATACTTTTTTCTATACTTGCTCATTGTACTTTGTATCCCCTATGGCACATAAAAATATGTTATAAAGCCAAGTATGCATGCAGACCTTCCAATCCAGAGCCAAGTCATCTGTATGTGCTCTGCGCTATGAGTATTTAAGACCAAAAAAAACTCTCACCCGTCTTGTGATGAGGTATGACCAGGCCTAATGATACACCACAAAATCTAACCCGGAATAGCCTGAAACAGAAGTAGGTCAAACCACATTGCTTGGAGGAATTGGGAAGTAGGTAAAACTGCTTTCTTACAAGTTGGAGAAGACTTGGAAAGGCAAACATTATTATTAGAATTGGTCACAATTGTGGAATGAGCCTTTCTTTCTTTCTGCAAAATGGGAAAAGGCTAACTAGTTTATGTTCTTGAAAAGCAGTTCTTCACAGCTCTCTGCCCACTTAACACCTTACTTTGAAATATTTCTTCAAGTGTGATTCGGAGGGAATAGTCATCCTTGAATCAGCACCCGTTTTCACCTGCAGTAAGTTTTTTTGCTTATTGGGAGTTTCAGAATGACCCTTGTTTATAATTGAACACACAGATTGCTTTTGTCTCTGCCAGGAGGCCCATGCTTGTCTTGGAGAGCAATTCATAGTGCATATGTGAGTATCACTGTACAAACAATTAATTTAAAAACAACACAAAAACATAGACTTATTTGGCCATGTTACGAGGCAGATAAAATCCTTTGTCTGTATGTGTTGGTATTTGTGCAAATAGGCAGTCATCTGCCATGGATCGTTGCTAATCAGGGATCACTTCCTGGCTCTTAATGTCTTTCAGTTTACTCCTTCCTAAGCCACCTTCTTACATGACCTTTCCACTGTCTTGAACGCGGACCTTTTCCACACTGGCAGGCTTGCTACTCTAACATATATATTGTATCCCCTATGGAAAAGCAAAGGAAAAACTGAGAGACAGAATTCTCACTTGGTTCTCAGTATCTTTAATAAACCTACTCAGTTGTGCAAAAAGAGCTGTAAACATAGAAATAACATGTTTGTAGAAGAATTTTGTTTTGTTCATAGCAATAGAGAACATGAACAAGGGAAACCAGCTAAGGTACTCATGCTACACATTTTCCTTTATTTCCAACAATAACCCATCTCCAGTATTTATTTATTTCAGTTCTGTTTTTACTAGGGCTTTTAAGATTGTATGGCCTGATAAATTCATGTTTACATTTGAATGGATTATTTGTATAGCCTACAGATAGAATTTCAAAACTATATCCCGTTTTGTTACAAATAATGATAAATGTTAGCTATATGTCTTATCCTGCAATAACTGTTCATGCATACTGCCATAAGGGTGGGATCTACAACACAATGAATGTTTCAGCTCCCAATAACGTTAGATTGAACTTGAAAGCTGTTAGAAACTACTTCGTTATGCATCCTACTTACACTGTCAGTAACTTTTTTCTAACATAGTAGCTATCTGCGTAGTAGAGAGTACTGGAGTTTTGGACAGCTGAAGTATGATTACAAGTAAAATATTCTAGTTTTTTGTAATCATTGGTGAGATTAATTTCTTACAATATGTGGAGAAAATGGTTTCGAGTTCCTGTGTCTCTGAATGTGGTAGAATAAGAAGGCATGTGTCCTTTGGCCAACTCCTGCCAAGCGAATCCTTGGGACTTCTTTGTAATTACATCCTGCAGTCTGCTCCCAGTTAAGTGTTTTACCATTGGCAAAGTGCTATTTTTTCCTTAAGTACCTCTTTAAAAAAATATGAAAAAGGAAAAAAATTGCTTTACAAATCGGGTAATTCCTGGTACTTGAAGCTGGATTCTCACCAGAGCTTCCTTGTGGTCTCAGGTTGTTTCAAGCTGCTTCTCCGTAAATGGCCGGGGAGTTGGGGGATGGAAATGGCTGGCAACTGTGCATCTGGTTTTTAAAAGAAAATGTAAATCTGCAGTAGATGTTTGGTGACACATTTTAATCTTTTTGGAGCTGATAAGCCATTCTGTTAGAATAGTTTGACATTTCAGTAATTTCTACAGTTACGTATATAAGGGAACTAATTACCTCTTTACTGTGTGAATTACATTTTATCACTTCAAGTTTTTTTTTATATTTAGGTTCTATTCCCACTATTTTAAAGCAACATAATTCATAATTTTTTTTCCCAAATTAACTTTCACATCAATATTTTCTTAGCTGACTTCAGAACTAATCTTCTCATTTTCAGGTTGATGTTCCCCTTTCAGATTTTTGGTGGAGATATGGTCTTAGGCCTGAGCTTTTAGAAGAAGTTGACATGAAAAATGGCACAGCACTTTCTAGTAGCTAAGGAAAATGCAATAAAACACAGACAAATGATTTTCTGCTTAAATTTTTTGCAGCTATGCCACAGAGTGAAAATCAAACATGATGGTGATTGATTTCGTGTTGATTAGCTTCAACAGGAACTTACAGCAATTAGTTCCCGTTTGCTGTAGAGTCTTGCCTGAGTCATAAATCCTTAGGATTTGCTAAATATCCTGAACAACTGAGTGGAGATTTACATTTCTTTTCTTTACGTTTTTTTTTTCCTCTGACAGTAGTTTAATGACGAGTTCTTGTTCATCTGATGACATCGATCAGGAAGAAATCCAGCTCGCATTGCAGGCTGCTAAAATTGCCACTCGAGAAAAGATCAGATCGAGATTTCATGGCAGTAATGATCTTATTCACCGCCTTTTTGTCTGTATCTCAGGTACGACAGTATCCTTTGGATCGGAAACTTAAAACTATTCATCCTTAGCGGGGTTTTTTTGGTGCACATAAAGTTATGGTAGAGCAGACTGGAAATGAAGTTGCAGCAAGACTGTGTTTTGGGGCCTAAATTGCAGGCTAATCAAGAAAGACCTGTTACCTGATGTGATGAAGAATTTGGGCATGTAACAGGTTTGACTTACAAGTGCTTCCTTTTTCTTGGTGATGTCGTATGTCTTCAATTTTGATGCAGCAGTTGTTTTTGATGCAAAAGGAATCTCTCAGTGTTTTCTGCCAAAGAATGATATGTATCAAACTGCAGGAAGCATAAAGGCCAAAATATAACTTGGCCATTATGGGAAAATAGTTTAAATATTCAATTTTTATTCCTACCATAAGGAAGTGATCCCCTTAAAAATAAGTATGAGGCCTTTAGTGGGAGCACCAGACAAATTTAAATACTACTTTTTAAAGGGTGGTGTAATAGTCTAGTAATGGTTTCCCATTCTCTTAAACTCCCAGGTGTTGCCGACCAGCTGCAGACAAACTATGCTAGTGATCTGAGAAGTATCTTAAAGACTTTGTTTGAAGTTATGGCGACCAAACCTGAAACAGAAGACAAGGAAAAGCAAAAGAAAGGTAAAGAGATGTAAATATTATTTTACTCTTGTGGCTTTCTGCTGGTAGCCCAATGGGGATCCATAAACATTTGACAACTATTTCCTTAACATTTTCTTAACTTTTTGACAGGGCTCACTGTGCAGTGATTTGACCTATGTTTAACAAAAAAAAGTCATGGCAGCAGACTGTAAACGGATTGAAGTCTCTGGGAGTATAGGTACACAGGAGTATGTCTTGAGGCAAATGTTGGAAGAGTTAAAGCCTTCAGAGTGCATCTGCTCGATTCCACATTCCTGTGTATAACACACAGTGTTTGTAACCCATATAGTTGTAACACAATGTGTGCAGGGTTTTGACTTCCCCCTAAGTAGTGTTTCACACTGGACACATTTTAATTTGTTTTACATTTTTGTAAAAAAATGTAAATTTACAATTTACATTTTAAAGATGTGTGCCTTTGATTCTGAAGTTAAAACAGCTATGTAAAAGAAGCAGACTGTAGGGTGAATATGCTCAGTAAGATGCTGAATTTTGTCTTGTGGAAATTGCAGAATGCTGAATTTGGCTTCAAAATAGAAAAATAGCCACTTTTAAATTCAGATAATGGAGCTAATGGAATCGGAACTAGATTGTGAGCCAATGCAAGGATTGTTTTTTCTCTGTCACCATTTTGATTATTTCTTTTTCAAAGAGGCAGGTCTACTAACTTATCTAAAAATAACCATGTCATCCCAGCAAGGTTGCAATTGCTTTTGTCCTTTGTTATGATTAGAGCTATCAGCATCTGAAGGTTATCAGAGAGCTCTCCTTTCCCCACCTCCTTTTCCACATAGTTGAAAACTTTGACTTTTCTCACAGTTTTGTTTAAAAGCACTAAGTTAAAAGTTTGTCAAATTTAGCAGAAAAACTTCTAATCCAACTCAACTCTGCAGTGGGATAATGCACAACATTTATTACAGCCCTCTATCACTTGTGGCTGAAACTTTTTATGGTGGCAGGATGTGATGATGTGAAAAGAGACTGTTTTTTCCATTGACAAGAAAAAATGGGATTGGATGGAATTGCTAGAGAGAGGAACAAGGGGCCTCCTGAACGTTCAAATAAAAGTAATAAATAAACTGGAGCTGTACAGAGTCATCACTGGGAAATATATGAATCGACAGTACTTGGTTGGAATGCTTCCTAATGGATGAACTATTACATTACAAATAAAAGGTGTTGGTAACAGTAAACATACAATGAGTGAATAAAAGTTGGAGACTTTTGGGATGAAGTTTTGCTTTGATGTATGTGATTTTGATGTGTGTGATTCACCTATGGAATCTCTGGTTGTTCTTATAATCTACCTCTTTGTAAAGGATCCAAGTTAAGAACAAGGACATAAAATACAGGATGCAGCTAAACAGGTAGAAGAGGAATGTATGTCCTGTAATAACAACATTTTTAATTTCTGTTGTCATTGCAAAGAAAAAGCAAGTAGTATAAGAAGGTAGATAGATATAGATGCTACTGTAATCTAATCCTGAAGTCCTAATATGAATGTTTTAAGTGCAAATTGGAAGAATCTGAATTTCAGTACTTCTTGGTTTGTTTTACAGTTAATCCAGGTTTAAGGAATGCAGCATTGGAAGACTGTGCTTTGTGTCAAGAAAGTATATCATCCTCAGAACTTGCAGCAAAAGCCAGAGATGGGGACTTTGAAGGTAATTTTTTTTTCTGAGAATTAAAATGAGACAATACTCATGTGTAAAAAAGAAAAAAAAAATCATTAAAATGAAAACTTTTAAATTTTGGCTTTGTATAGTAACTATAAAATGTTGTCATAGTATGATTTAGAGACCACGTTAGATGATAAACTGGGCACACTTGTTTCAATTTTTTTTCTAAGAGCTTCATGAAACTCTGATCTACAAATTGTCATATTCAGTATGAATTCTTTTGTATCAGTAGAGAATGGTTCTGTATTGTGAAGGCTTTACAACCTGTGGCATTACATGTGACAGGTGTCAGAGGGCTGTGTAAGATGCAAAACCCTAAGTAAGGTCTTCTCAGCCAAATCTTAAGAGATCTTTTAATGTAATTTGCTATAGGTGGAGGTGATACTTCTTCCCATGGTAGAGGTACCTTTTGTATTTTCTTCACTTTTTTCTGTGATCAAAAGATTTTGGTTATTATTTTCATATTATTCATATTATTTAAAATAAAAAGTTTTGGGTAAGTCTGCTGAGGTTACTGGAATCTCACTGAATACACAGTAAGTGTGAAGAAAAGTACGTATGTAAGTCTCGAAGTTTTGGTTAGGATTGAAGCATTCTGAGAGCTCCAACGTTTTTGGGTTTTTTTTATCTGAGCTCCTGTGGGAGTGTTTAGGAGTCAGTTATGGACTATAGCTCAAGGATAGTAAACATTGTGTAAAAATGGATTAAAAGGTATCAGAGCACTTGCAGTTAAGGAATAAGAAAAGGGCAGGTAGATGTATGAGATGGAGCAAACAAGAAAGCAATCAGATTTAATCTTCAGGGCTAAGTGGTGGTTTCAGCAACACCAGGAGCCCAATTATCTGATTGGTGGTGTCTCTGTGGTCAAGTGAAATAAAAGGCAAGAGTCAACTGTGAAACTGTGTCTAAGGTTCCCAGAAATTCAAGTGTGCAGTAATTTCCCTGTGCTTTAAAACTTTGATCTGTTGTTGTCTATTTGTCCACATAAACTACTGTTCTTCCAGTGAGAGGCTTGAATGCAGGATGACTGAGAACTGAGTGATAAGCGGTCTGTGTTTCTCCTTATATGCAGAGGCTGGTGACCAACAGAAAAGAAATGTTGGTTCATGTCATTGTAATAAAGATCAGAAATCACAGAGGAAAAGGGAAAAAACTCTTAAAGATTAGCTTTTAGAATAAAGCTACATATTTACAAATTATTTTGTGCTTATGTAAAACGCACAGTTTGCTGGCCCACCCTTCTTCTGAAGCTGCAGGCTAAAGGATCTCAAATCAGATCTATTTATTTAGAACAGCAGGGCTAATTCATATATAATGCACTGTAGAAATATTATCTTTTCTGGAGGAAGATGATTTGGTGGCAGATAAACTATTCAGTAGTCATTTTAATTGATTTTTTTCTATTGGGCCATAATTCAGAACGTCATAGAAGATGCAGTAAAGAATAAATCTTTAAGCAAAATCTTTACTGTGTATAGGAAAAGAATGCAAGACATTACTCATTCTCCACCATTTTACTTCATATTCTTTTGTTTTGTTTTGATGCCTGATGCTGTCAGTGAATTTGACTTACGGAACCTGAAAGCAAGTCATTCTGAACTGCAGGATACTTTCTTACAGTGGATGGACATTTTGTCATGACAAAACAAAGTGACACAAAGTCATTTCACTTTACTGTTATTCTATTCGGCTTTTAAGGTTCTTCAGGTTTTCGTGGCATCTTCTATTGGCAGGGGAAAGGTTTTATGTTTGGAGAAGTGCAGCCTATGGCTTGGGATGTTATTTATTGAAATAGAGGACAATGGTCTAGGTGCTTAGGTAATGTTATGGCTGTGTAGGTGTGTAGGGAATCTTTAATGTTTCAAGGGTCCCTGCAGCACCCAGGCAGCGTGAATCAATTGCATCCCTGCCCTGAGCAAATGGTAAAACCCAACCTGTAGTATTCATAGCACATGCAGGTTACTAGAGCAAAAAACAGCCTCCTGCCTGCACCTTTCTTTCAAAATAGCAGGTGTTTCTCATATGGCTGTGTGATGGAAAGCAGAGCCTCATGGGACAAACAAGTCCCTTTTGGGTAAGTAGACGTGGATGCCAGAATGAGCTTCTCTGCCTTGGCACAATGTACCCCTCTGCTAACGCACCTTCTAGCAAGTCCTCCTGCAGGGTCTCTGCTTTTGATACCCATGCTTGCTCACTGGGAAGGCTTGGGCAATCAATCTTCTTGCAGGCTTCCTCTGGGAGTATTGCTTGGCTTATGTGTAAGTAGTTCCGCTGTAAATACCTACTTGTACAGCTCAGTACGGCTCCTCAGACTGTGTAAACTAACTAGTGTAATCTGCTGGTACTTAGCTTTCCAGTTTGCTGATGGGCAGGAATTTTCTGTGTCACAGAGATAGCAAGGAGATTAGCTCCACCTTCCAAACCAGAACAAACCACAAAAGGCCTTCAAAAAGGAGCCTCTGAAGTAGGTCAATTTGTTGAATTTGTGGGAACGCCGAAATGCCCGTTCTGACCCCTCCTCTCCAATATGTTCCAGGCCCCCACCACTTCAGGTCACAAGTTGTCTTTATTGGCAACACGGTGCAGACTTTGTCCTCCTGAGGTATGGAGTGATAGCTAATGGGATACATGTTTTTGCTATCTTTGAGGCTTCCAGCATGAGACATAAACTTACAGCAGTATTTTAACTTCAGCAGCCAAGTGCTTTTTTCCCTCCCCTTGTAACGCCAACCTACCTACCTCGTATTTGCTGGACACCATGGAAGAAACAGCTCCTGAATTTTGCTGGGTGATGTTTGAGTGCGTGTGAGGGTGTCTGGTGGTCGAGGCAACCTTTGCTGCATGAATATTGTGCCCTATTTCTTGTAGCAAGCCTGATGGGTTTGACCTCTGGGCCACAAGTCACCACCAAGAGTACACCACAGTGATAACTGTGAAATGGAGTCAACTCAAAGTCTGAGAGCGTTGCACCAATCTGTTGACAGCATTGCATCAAAATTAATTAGATCCTTTTTTGTACATAATTTCTACACTTCAGGTCACTCTTAATGATTTCAGCTGAAAGGGAAAACATTTGAAAGCAAATGAGTACATCAGTAGCTCCTCCCTTCTGCCAGCAGGGCAGAACATGAGCATGTATCAAATTGAGAAAGTCAAGTGAGATACCTGCCAGGAAAGCTTTTTCCAATTATCAAATAAATCCCTCTTACCAAAAGTACTGAATGTTTAAGATTGCATCCAATCAATGCTAATAAAAAAGAAAGGAAGCAAAAGCAAATGAATGGTTTTAAGATTCTGCTGAAGGTTTCAGCCTCTACTCGGATTATGAAGATGAATCACTTGTTTTTGTCAGATTTCTCATTCTCACTGTATATAAAACCCACCAGCTGGTCTGGGTCATAAAACAAATATGAATGTTTATTACAAGCCAACTGACATTGGCAAGGATGTAAGAGTTAAATCCTGTGACCTTCTGAAGGTGGAAATACAATAAACTACAGATTAATTGTCATTCCAAAACAAAAGCATTTTTGAAAGTACAGGTGAGCCTATGGTAACGCTCTAGGACTTTTTTTTGAGGAATCATATATATTTATACTTCATAGAGTCTAAAAAGCACAATATTTTTTATAGGGAGATGCAAAGCAAATACAGTTATATTTTCCTAGAATATAAGATTAATGTGTACAATAACCGATAAATGAGTTTTAAATGTAGTAAAATTTCATGCCGTGGTTGTGTGATGGAGAAGATGGCCAGTGGGGACGAAGTTCTGCATATAAACTGAGAACAAGTTGTAGTGGCAGCTGCTCAGGAAAAAACTGGTTGGGCTTTCTCCTACCAGTGGTGCTTGCTCAGAATTGGAGTAACAGCAGATGAGGCCAGCGTCTCTTTTGTGGTACTGCTTTTTTCCCCAGTGTCCTGGGGGGCTACCAGCCAGCACAGGGAGAAGTTCTTGGGAAGTTCCTGAGCTGCAGCCTGGGACAAACTACTGTATGATAAATTGACCGAGAAATTTGCCTGGGACTGAGATGGGTAGCATGGGTCGCACAAGAATTAAAGGAAGCCTCCACGTTTCAAAACGTAAGCCAAATGTATCCCTGCTGGATTAGAGTTGAGTGATTCCTATTATGTATTATAGCTTTAAAAAACCCAAGGGCTTGTGTTTTGTAAAAGGAATTGTTTGTGTTGTGTAAAGGGAAGTATAAGTTTGATATTTTTCTGCCATTTATGCATTTGGGATCTTGTTTCCAGCCCCAGCACCAAGATTGCTTTAATTTAGCCAACTGTTTGCCATATATACACAGAGTAACTTCTTTTTTGTCTTGTGCAGGATTTTTATGTATTCATTTCTTCATCAATCTGTAAATGTGACCAAGTCTAAGTTCCTGCTCACCATTTTGGAAGCATTATGTTTATCCTTGTGAGCTTGATGATTTTAGAATAGTGACCGTTGGCAAATTGGAGTTTTGACCATAGTTGTATTTTGGGGGGAACACATTACTCAGATTACCCAGGACAATTCATCTGTTGTGATTGAGGGAAGGTTAATATTTTCAATTGTCTAAGTCATGAAGTTACAGGCTGGCTAAGAAAGTGAGTTCCACTTCTTGTCTAAGAATAAGCACAAAACATCTGAAAATCAGAAGGATTTTCTCAAGGAAAACCAGAAAGCATTATGAAGCTGTTGATGCTCCGTGAAAATATTTGCTTCAGCATCTCAGCTCTTCCCGTAACCATGCATTCATTGTCACTCATTGCTCTAGCATCCATACAGAGCTGCCTTGCTTTTTGCCACCCAGTTATAACTCCAGCCATAATGGATTTGCTGTGGCTGCCAGTACAAATAACTGTTCTTGCCAAATGGCGTTAGCATCTGTTTGCTGCACAACAGCATGCTATTTCTCCTTGATCCCTTTCCATCTCGTAATGTTCCGGCCCACCCACTTTTGTCTAGTCATAAGCCATCACTGCTCGCCAGCCAGCAGCACGACTACAATTCAGTAATTTATGGTCCCAAGGCTTGAGCTCTTGTTCTTGTTGCGGTAAGAAGTCACAAGGTCAGTAAAACCCACCCATGTTACTGTGTGTGCAGAATCTAATCACTGTGAGTCTAGAATTAGCTGTCAACCCTGGCAGAATGCTTCAATTTTTCTTTTGTCCTCTACATACCCATGGCTACTCTATTATTTATAATGATGACCAGCCGCACTTTCTAAAGGGAAGAAGCTCAATTGTTGCACTGTTCAGTAGCCAAACGTATTCCTCCCGCATAACTTTTTGCTTTTTCCTTATTCAGCAGCTCTGCTTACGCTGTGTGAGAGCAGAATCTAGCATCAAGTTTTCCAGAATGAGGGGCAAAGTCTTGTAATCAACGTATTTCATCATGCATCTGAAATTACAGGATTTTGTAGAGTTTTTAGGTTGTATTGCAGTAATTTGGTCTGACTTGCGTTTTAAGAACTTGCTGAGAGCCTTTTACCTTTTCAAAGACTATCCTTCTGTCAGTACCACGTGGAACTTGTTGAGGCTTCATTGCAGGAAGAGAAAACTAAGTACTGTAAAGCACAGGCTTATTCAGTTCCACAAAGATATAACTGGAATTTTGATTAGGTCTTGAATTTTTTTTTCCTAAAAATACCTGTGTTGTGTTTTCTTCTAGTATGTACATCTAATTATCAACTAGTTTATAATGGTTGGTAGCTCATACAGACAAAACCTTTGTAATGGTTATATGGAAGAACCAAGTCTCTGGTCCATCTGAATTAAAGATTTCAACCATGTCCCAGTGGAAGTCAGTGTTTTCTATCAGAATTGTTCCGTTTTACATAAAAGTTTTTCCCAAAGAGTGAGTTGCTGATCATGTACCTGTACAGAATAGACAGAGGGATGTCATTGTTCGAGGCTGTGTTGAATCAGGCAGGGCAGAGGCTTGAGCCCAGGTCTGCAAAGCCTCCATGCTTTGGTGAAAGCTTTCTAGATTTGCACAGAAACTCCATTCCAATCAAGGTGTTTGACAAGAGTTGTCCTTGAAGCTAACTGGTCTGTACCTCTGTTTTTGCCGTCACCTTCAAAAGTTTTATCAAATAATATTGTTTGAAACGAAAATTTATTTTTATTGAAAAAATTTCAAGCTGCTGTAATCAACACTAAATCTATGGAGCAAGAGTAAAGATTACTTTGGTACAACTGCCTCTTAGGTATCTTCTATAAAAGTCAGAGATGCCCCAGAATGACGTGGAAAATTGTGTGATAAGGGACAAGAGAGTTCATCTTACCTTAAAGTGAGGGGTAAAATAATGTCACCTTAGTTCTCTACTTTCCATGCTTATAACTGTGAGGATTCACTATTTCCTGCTTTCATCAGAAGTGCCTACAGCCAGCCCATCTGACCTTCTTTACAGCTTTGAAGATAATGCACTTTGATGGCTGCAGCAGTGGAAGTTCCGTAGGCTGCTGTAGGAACACCCCTCTTAATCTCACTTTGGCAAAAATATAATCAGGGTTATGGATGATGTGCTCTCAAACTGAATACACATCAACGCAGGAGGAACTTTCAGTTTGAGTTCTGCATTAGGAATATTTGATTAAAAACTAAGAGATGCAGAAAGAGTCTTTTGTTGGGATTATCTGGCCATAATGGAAACACCACCACAAGCCTAAGGTTTAGTAGCTGCAGTTTAACAGGGAGTTGTGGGGTGCATGTTTTCTGACCTGTTTTCTACCATAGATTTGCTATATTAGGTGGTCTTCAAGTTCCCCCAACTTTTGGGACTATTTTCTCCCACTGATCCAATCTCTTGCATCTCAACACCATTGAATTAACTTTCTGGTCTAATGTCATCAACACTGTTGATGGATCCTGGTCCAGGCTCTCTTCTCCTTGTGTTCTGGGATACTGAGATGTTCTCCTTGGTTTTGTACCATTAGATGGGACTGTAACAGATGTATTGCACATACTTAAGAAAAACAAATTTGCATGTGCTTTTTGACAGTGTTTACTGCATCTATGATTTTTATCATGATTGTGGTTTTCTTAAAGCTCCAACATCTTTGACTTATGTGAAATTAAGTTTTATAGAACAGAAAACTTTTTTAGCTAATGAAGTTGCAGAGACATGTAAAGGTGCATTCTAAAAACTACAGCATAAAATGAATGAAAAGACTGCAAAATTTCACAATTTCTAGGAGATTATAAGATTTTTGAATAGTGAAGAGCTGGGAATACTGTTTCTCCTTTTTAAATGTCTTTTTCAGTTGTCACAGTATTTAATTTTATCTTGTGCTTTTCCTTTCTCTAAACTTGTTTTTTACTCATTTAAATACTTGTTTCTCTTCCTTACTCTGCCTTTTTTTCTGTACATGCCTTTAATGTTTTCTTCTGAAATTTACTTCTGTAGTCTTTCCGCCTCATTAATCCCTTCCCTCCCTTCCTCCTCCTCTTTGATGTTTGCGCTGTGGTCTTCATCCGTTTCCCAACAGGCTTCTCTTAACTCTCACTGCATGATAAAGCAGCGGGCCAATTAGCCCACGAACAAGGTTTTCCCTCCATTCCTTGTACAAATCCCCGAAGCACAGGCAGTCGGTGCTTTAGAGACTGGATGTTTCCATTTGCTGCTGCGTTCAGAGCTAATGGAGCAGCGTAGCCCGGAGAAGGGCTATAACATAAAAAGCCTAGGGGTGCAGTGCAGCTGCCCTGCTTCCAGCTCATCTCCAGGCTAATACTAAGAGTTTCATTTGTGTAACTCGCTCTGCTCCTCATATTGAAGCTTTATCCCCTCATGAGACTGCTCTTCAGAGAAAATTTCAAAAAAACTGTTCTATAAAAAGCCTGATGACTCAATCGTTCGTATATGTAAGGCAGAAAAGCTGCTCACAAGGTTGAGCTGAGCTGAGGCATGTGTAGGGGACGTAGGGGTGTGATCCTGTTGCCACTGGGGCTTGCATGGGCTTGGAGAGGCCAAGTCATTTGGGGCTTCCTCCTTCCCAACAGCGTGAGCACTCGGCTCCAGTCAAGGATTGTGTTTAATTTCTCAGCAAGTGCATACTCTCAAAGTGAAGCCTCTGCGTAAGGAATCTTTCAGTCACAACGGGAAGCAAAGTCACAGGCTAATGGCCCAGAGTTTCTTATTGCAAATGTTATGTCAGGACTGCACCACTGCATGATTTTGGGCAAGACATTTCTCTCCTGATTTCTCGCCGCACAGGCTTACCGACTGTAGCCGGGTGAGGAGGATTAAAGCAATTAATGTTTGTACAGCGTCTTGAATGTTAAAAGCTGCCGTGACATAACTGAGCATCACTATCTGGGGAAATGCTGCAGTGGCAGCTGAGCTTGGTGCGAGCAGTTGGGAGGTCAGGAGGGCACTACAGCCCAGAAGGTGTGGGCCGTGTGTGGGGCTGGCCACACAGCCTCTGGAAGGGCCATACTGTTGTTAAATCACTGTCTGGGGGAAAACATGCCCTTTAGCTCACTCTACTTATGCACTAATTTAATGCATCAGCTGCTGTGACACCAACAGGGAGGTAAAGACAGTCCCCCTGGTGTGGGAGAATATTCTGTGGAGGGGGTTGTACTGTTCTATACATTGAGAGCCACTAAGATGTGATTTATTTTTTCATGCAATTCTAAAAACAAAGTTTGCAGATGAATTCAGCTGGCAGCCAACTAATTCTGTAAGCATGAACTATGGATTATATGACTATTATTAGTTTAGAAGGTCATTATTTATCAAAATTAATTTGCTGTTTCTCCTGGGGTTTTTTGCAATTTCTCTTTTTTATTTTTTTTTAGCGCTGAAGACATTTAAATCTATACAAGGTCAATTAAAAAATAACATTTTCAGCATTATACTTCAAGGACTACAACAGAAAAAATCCAAACCAACCGAAACAGTAAATACTTCATAAAAAAGCAGCTTTTTTGCTGATGAGTCTTTGTGGTGGTGTTGCGTTAGCTTATGATGTGTCTGGACTAACCATGATCGAAAGGAAGGAGTGATTAAGGTAGCTGCTGTGGAAGCTGTACTTCGTATTGGCGTGCTGCAGTTTGTATAAAAAGGGTCTGTGTTTTGCAGCTTTTCTGTGAATAGTAAAATTAGTAATTAGCTGAACATGGTAGTTCACATTGTAGTGCAGTTGACAAAGCATCAGTAACAAAGTAGGCATCTTACCAAAGCTGGCTTCTGCCAGCTGTGTTGATTTGGGAGGGAGACCTGATGGCACAGAGCTTGAGTAACTTCTTAAATTGTGCTATCTTTAAAATTAGTGAGAGTCAATGGGTTGGCTCAATCCCTGAAAACATATTAAAGGCTGTCTAGTCTAATGGCAAGTTTTAAATAGGAATATCCTTATTGGCTCAGTAATTTTGTGTGGAATATATATGATAACCCAAGGAACCTCCCTCCTGTGTAAGCGATGCTGTTTTTGAAAGGAACATCACATTAGGAGTAAGTTTCACTGGGCAAGTTTACATGTAGGAGCGAGGAAGGTTGTGGAGAAGGAAAAGAATTGGAAAGGAAAATCCCTTGGTTTCATTGCTACTAATGCTTCAGCTTAAGCTGCCACAGGAAAGCCTGCTTTTGAAGTAAAATTTTGTAGCCTTCTGTCCCCACAGAACATTTTCCAGTGAACTACTCCCTGGAGTGAGGTGAATGTTGCTGTGTGTAATCTCCTCCTTTTCACCACATCGGTCGCTTCTCTGCACGCACACTTTGGTTTTGGTTGCTGTCCCTATAGCTGTGACCTTTATGAGACCAGTTTGTTCATTAAATGAAAGATTGCTTCCTGAAACTAGTTTAACTTCCAAAATACTTTAGAAAAGCCCATAAAAGCTGAGTCAAGGTTTGAAGGTCTCTTTGTCTTTATTAATCTGCTTTTTGAACACTTTCTGTGTTGAATGTTATGTCCTTTTAACTTTTAATTTGACAAATGTTGCGATGTGACAAACACATGAAATTGGTCATGGTTAAATTTGAAGAATACGGTGGATTTTTCATGTAATTATCTTTCTGCCTGTAGCTGTAGCCCTCTTGACCTCTGCATTGACTGCACCGTATATTTTGTTGTGAGATAATATGCTCCTTGAGGCAGGGATCTTGCTTGTCAGGTTTATAAATCTGAATTGCCTGGGTTGCATGCTGTAAATAATACTCAGAGAGAAGCTGCATACAAGGAACTTAGGTAAATACATCCAGTAGTTCATGTTCACTGTGTCCATGGATTCCTTCTGGCTAGGACTTGCTTTGCCCTTCGTTAGGTTTTTAACGGCTAAATTAAGCAATCGCCTACATCTTTTCTGCGCTTGTAATTTTAGACTTTCTGGGGGTCATGTCAGCCTGTTGCTGGCCGAAGCAGCTCAACAAAAGTGAGCCTGATACCTTCTGCTTTGCCAAATCCAAATCATTTCCCCGCCTGGCTTTTACGAGAAGTTAGTGAGCTCACAGGAGAAATAACTGAAACATGCTGTTAGGGATAATGCTCGAATTCTTTCTTTGCTAAGTCTTGTACACTTGATTTTGTGGTTTTGTTGTAGTTACTGGTGACTCCCAGTAAGAGTCCTAATAGCTTAGCAGACAGTAATCAGGCTGCAAGTTTATTATCTGTAGAGTTGCTTGTCTCATTGCAGAAAAGCAGTCAGCCTTTCTGTATGGAGGGCTGAGGAGGCTGGAAATGATCTCAGCCCTAAGCTTGTTTTAATGGCTGGTTGCATTGACAAAAACACCTGTGTTCCAGCTCTGATTTAATAGTCTCTTGTCTTCCTACTTTATTTTGCTTATCTCCCTTTCCCTGCCACTTTCACTTGAATAGGATATATTTCATTTTGAGTCCAGAGCTGCCGGGTGCTGTTTTGGTGCCTGCTGTGCTCTACCCAAAGGTGGGTGCCTGGCAGAGGAGGGGGGAAGTTGAGCCCTCTTGGGCATCCTCAACTCACCCACCTGCCTCTTTGCAAAGCACCTTGAGAAACTCAGACAAAGGCAGCGGCTGTTATATTTTATTCCCCCTACTCCCTTGTGATCTGGTAATTGCATGTTTGTTTTTATTCCCTTTTGATTTATGTTCCCTTTTGTTGCTGTGTTTCTGACAGATCCTCCTGACTGGGTTCCAGATGAAGTCTGCAGCTACTGCACTGCGTGCAAGGCTCCTTTCACAGTCATTCGCAGGAAACACCACTGTCGGAGCTGTGGCAAGGTAATGACTCGTTTAAACATGTGGGAAACTGTCCACCAAAGAGAACAGCAAATATATGTGTACCACAAACTCAGCTGCACAGCAAAATGTGTGTGCTTGGCCAGGGTTTTCAAGTGACAAGTGTTTGTGTATGTCTTGGCTGTCAGCTGCTTAGCTTAGGTTTGGAAAGCGTGGGGTCTTGACTGGTATACAGAAATAAGGATTTGTCTTCTAAAAAGCAGAACTCCCTGTTGAGATCCTGGAACAAATGCCACAGATCCAGAGTCACTCTGAGCTTTTATGAGGCGCAGCAGCCTGTGCTGTGAGGGGTGATGCACAGCTCGGCTGCAGGGACGGTGTGTCCCTTTGCTTTTTTTTCTAAACCTGTGCAGGAGGGACTGCAGTGTGTAGGGCTGCTGCTTTGCAGTGTTGTGGGGGAGGAAGAAGGAGTGAGGGAGGATAAAGCAGTCATGTGCCTCAGGAAGCCAGAAATCTGCAGTCCTATTTCACTTGCTTGCTGGTGTACAAGTTAAAAAGGAAGAGGGTAGAGAAGCTGCTTTTGTTAACTTTATAGTGGACTTGCAAGAGTAGGAACTTTGGAGGAATTCACAAATATTACTCTAGTCTGTTTTTTAAAACCCGTGGAGAGAGATGCTTCTTTTCATCTCTAGTGGAGCTGCCTTCCCTTGTGAACTTGCAAAGATACAGGCTTGCTTTGGCAAATGTCTGAGCTTGGGCTCTTGTGTCAGAGAGGCTAAGCATGGTCAGATTAATCAGTCATGGAGCTGTGAATTGCCTGCAGAGGGCTTTCACTTGCTGTGCTGAGGCGGGTGGTGTTGCTGATACACAGAAGCCCAGCGTGTACGATCTTCTCTCCCTTCCCTTGAAATCAATTTTTGTCCCATCCAGTTCTTCAAAGGAAACTAAAGTGAAATCTCCCTCTTGTTTTTCAGATCTTCTGTTCCCGCTGTTCCTCTCACTCTGCTCCATTACCTCGTTATGGTCAGATGAAGCCTGTCCGTGTTTGCACTCACTGTTACATGTTCCATGTCACTCCTTTCTATAGTGACAAAGCTGGTATCTGACATATTAAAACTACTGGTGTGTCTTCTGGAGTCTTACACGGACTGATATATTTGACCTAAGCCAAGAATTAACTTGAAAGAGGGACCCCATGAGGGCATGTAGGCTTTGACATCCATTATTATAAATTTTGTACAGACAGTTTTTATTGCATTTTACTAAGCTGCTAAAGGGAAGTATGACGCGTCTGTAGCTCTAAGGCTGCAGTACAGTCTTCCATAAATTTATAACATTAACGTTACGATGCCATATGCAGAACAAATGCACTGTGTGGAAGGAAACAGGGCTCAGAGAAATGAACAGGCATTGCTGCTTATCTGACACGCTAGGAGAAAAGAGTAGCCGGTCAATTAGTCCATCCCAGCAAATCAGCCCCAAAGCTCGGACACTTCTGTGCTCACTAGAGTACCAGCATGGCTGTGGATGTCAGCTCTCTCCCTTCTGCTGCCGTTTAACTTTCCCATTACTAGATTTTTTGCTACCTATGCTAGGATTAATTGGAGAAAAACTACTTCAAATCCACATTCGTTATTTAAAAAGGCAAAATTTTGTGTGAATCACATAGGAAGCACTGAGGGTCCTGAAGCAGTATATTTCTGTTGCCTTTCATTTACTGAGCAGAGCAATAACTCCAAGTTGTCTTCTAAAAATCAAGTTTTACAACTTCCAGCTCCATAATTTGGAGTTTTGGAGGTATTTATAATCTGCATCGTTTATGCTAAATACAGTTAATAAAATTATAACACAGAGCTTTGGTTTCTATACCAGCATATAAAACTTCACAAACTTCAGAAAAAAATGGTTACCAAATGAATGAATTCATATTAAAATACATATTTTTTGAAAGAGTTTAGCAGTAAAATTCAGTAGATGTGACAAATTATTTCTCCCATACTTGAGGTTTTTTTAAATGTGGTTGGTTTTTTTTGTTAAAAGGCAAACATGTAATGATATATTCAAAAGGTTCTAGAGAGTGGTCAGCCAGAGGAGGGTACTTGTCCACATTTGGCAGAGTAACTGTGTAAAATATTGCATACTGTTACTTCACTCATGCTAACAACTCAGAAGATGTTTGCATTTATTTGTAACGCCAGGGATTAATTTTTATCTCCACTTGGAGAGGAAAGAATGCTATGATCTTGCACAAACTATTTGCAGTAAGAGCTCCCCGAGCAGTGAGGTTTCAAAGGTGTTTGGACATGCTTTGAGTTAGCCACATGAAAAGCAAGACAGCGTGTGCTGTGGTTACAGAGGAAGCGAGATCAAGAGCTCTTCGCTGTATCCCCTTTCCTCACTCGCAGTGTTACACGCTGGGTTTCGACGCGATAAATACAAAAAAGGATGCGGAAGTTGTTTGCGGTGTCGTGCTCAAGAAAGATCATCATTCAAAATGATTAAGCAAAACTGGCCAGTGTTGATTTATTTTTTTTCCCTTGTAATTTATTTTTGGAGGGACATTCCCTTTGGTGTAAGTGGTTTAATATTCAGTGTTAATGAGCCACATAAGGGTACAACAGTTTGGCACTCCTGTCGTCTTGAATCAGATGAAAGAGCTTCACTTAGTTTGTGTAATGCACAAGCCTTACGATGCTGTCTGTAGACAATGTCAACTATGATGTGTTATCCTCACCTTATTTATATTTTTATTATTATTATTATTATTACTATTAGTTCCCTGAGATCCTTCCTGTGGGATCCTTGAGTTTGGAGTGTTGGCATTCACCTGAGTTTGGAAAGGCATGGGGTGGGTGGTTGGTGGGAGGTGGGTAATGTGGTGCAAACAGTGATACTTTATTCAGGCTTAAATCTCAGGCTTCACA
>VXBJ01000591.1:267345-339339 GCA_013400055.1 Nycticryphes semicollaris
TATATATAATATATGTAAATCTAAATGAGAATTTATCTTATTTTCCAGAAGACTTAATGCATGGCTTTGGGATGCTATTTCACTGAAGAGAAAACACGTTACAGCTCTGTGACATTAGGGTCTCAGCTTCTGCGGTGCAGCAACAGGAAAATTTTATGGGAAGCCTGCCCACAAGTTTAAGATTGCATTTGAATTAACATACATAATATTTATGGGCAAATAATGCTGCCTTAAGGTGTGTATAAATAAATGAACAGTAGAAATTTATGCTGAAGGGACTTTTTAAATTAAATCTACGTCACTTTGGGGTTTTGAGGGAAGAAGGGGAATCTCTTTGCTCCAAACCACAGCATTATGTTCCACAGCAGTTCTCCTGTTGGGGATACTGCAAGGGGAGCAATTCGGGATAATAAGGTAAGAGCAACATTGCCAAAGGGGGCAGTAATTCACCTGCTGCTGGGCTCTTCTGTCTGATGCCTTCCCTCTGAATCAAGGTGGTTTCCAGAAAAAAAAATTAAAATTGATTTACAGTAAACTGAAGTGATCCTTTCTGACCTGCACAAATCCTACAGCACTTCCTGCTCTCTCCAGGTTTCCACAGGGAGGTGGGATATGAATGGAACTTCAGTAAAAATAATAACTATCTCTGCTTTCAGAGAATATTCCTGTCCAGAAAACTCAGAAATACTTAAAAGTGGCTACACGGCAGTTCAGTGAGGAAAAAGCTGGGTGGAAGCGATGGAAGAGGAAAATGACCTTGTATGTGTTGTCTAACCTGGGAGGAAGGAGGAAAATAGGGTGGATGCAGGTGTGGTGGTGCCTGTTCTTGGTGGGAGGACACAAAGGGTGGGCTGTGGAAGTAGCTGAAGTCAGAGACTTGGCAGCAGGAAATCTTCAAATACAGCTCCCTCACGGTCGTGCCTGGGAGCTGGAGGAAACCACCAGTGTTCTCAGTGTCTCGTCCCCAGCTGAACTCGCTGTCAGTTTATGCTAAGTCAAAGCTGCTGGGTCTGCATCCCCCAGTTTCCTTGGCAACCCCCGATAGCATCTCTCCACTGAGTGCCAAGACTGCAGCACTCCGTTCCCGCACAGGCAGGCACAGAGGGTTCTGCTTTCTGCTTCGTCAGAGGGATTGTGATTGCTCAAACATCTTTATTTGTAACGGAGATTTATGCTGCAGAGCCAGATGCTTACTCTCAGCTGTGTTCTGATGAGAACATTTTACTGAATTACACTTTATTTATGTTGCTTGTCTGGAAGAAATCTCCTCTGTGGGCATCCTTTTGATGACTTTTGAGGGTGGGTTCTTCAGGTACTTTCCCTTCTCCTTTTCACACTTTATCCCACCTCATCACCCAGCTTTCAGTTTCTGCTGCGTCTAAAATAGATGTCTCCTGTAGCCTCCTTGAGTACCTTCCAGATAATGAAATATTGGAGGCAATATTAGACAATTCAAGGAGCTTTCATCCCTATTGCTTCCTGATTTTGCCCTTCATGTTCCTGGGCACAGGCTCATTTCAAACCCTCCTTTGGTGTCCTTGTACCTGGGAGAACATCCTGCCATACAGGTCTGTCCTGCCCCTCTGAACTGTCATGAGTCTTGCAGCAAGGTGTTTTAAGTCCTGCAGTATTCCTTTACTTTGTGGAGGAGAAAGGATGGATCTTAAATCCCATGGTTTAATAACTGTTAAGAAAACATAGATATTGCAAAGAGTGATTTTTATTTTTATTATTTTCATTTTATTATTTGGTTCTCTTTTTCTTTGGTTTTAACCCCCCAAAATGGCAAAATATTAGGCTGGAAAGATGAACAGGAAAAGACTTGTTATAGCAAATCTGGAAGTGTGAAGATGATGCTTTAATGAAATAATTAGTCTCTTTGAAAACAAGCTTTAACTGCATGTGCTAGGAATGCTGGGCTCATGCATAAAACAAACTGGGCAATTAGTCTTTCATGAGCTCATTTCATTACTTCTTTTCACTAAACATGAACACTCTGAAATGTAAAGTATGGATTGGGTTTTTTTTATTCCTCATGTTTCACTCAAAGTATAAAGTTGATCTCTCTTCTGTTTGGTGGTTTTCTGCAAAAAACTGCCGTCCTGTTTGGGCCGTGACTGAGCTTGTCTGCAAAAGAGGAAGTTCTCCTGCATCTGAAGTGATGCAGCTGGTGGTAGGGCCTTCCCCCTGCTCCAAACACTTGACCAACAGTGGTGGGTGGCTGAGACCACCCCTGGGCACGAGGCCACTCTAATGGGGACTGCTGCTTGTGTCCAGTTGTTGAGCGATGCTGCATCTGCTCTTCCCCATGAGTGTGAGATGCCTGACGCAGCCTGGGATGTGAAGGACAGCTGTGCCTGGGGGTGGCAGAGTCAACCTTCAGCTGTAACTACCACACAGAATCACAGTATGATATGTGGTTGGAAGGGACCTCTAGAGATCATCTAGTCCATCCCCCTGTCAGAGCAGGTCCACCTAGAACAGGTTGCACAGGAATGCATCAAGGGAGGTTTTGAATGTCTCCAGAGATGGAGACTCCACCACCTCTCTGAGCAGCATGTTACTGTGCTCTGCCACCCTCAAAGTGAAGAAGTTCCTCCTCATGTTTAGATGGAACTTCCTACGTTCAAGTCTGTGCCTGTTTCCTCTTGTCCTGTCACTGGGCACCACTGAAAGAAGACTGGCCTCTTCCCATTGATACCCACCCCCTAAGTATTTGTAGGTGTTGATCAGATTCCCCGTCAGTCTTCTCCAGACTAAAAGACACAAGTTCCTCAGCCTTTTCATATAGGAGAGATGTTCTAGTCCCCTAATCACCTTCGTCGTTCTTTGCTGTCCCTCCTCCAACAGGTCTGAAAATGACTCTGAAGTGCTTCAGCCTTTTTCAGAGAGTTTGGAGAATGCTGTCCCTCCTCATTCAGGGGCAGGGACCGTGGCTCCACCTTGGCCTGTCCCAGACCAAGAACCTCTGTCATGAGAAGCTGTGTATGAGCAACAGCCCGAGCAGAGAGTCTGTCCTGCCTTTATTAGTGAAGGACATGTACTGTGCCATCTTCCTTTGCCTTTGGGGAGCCTCTGAGATCAAGTTTTGAGGAACTTTATAGTTCTGTTTTGGGAGGGAGTGTGTGTGTGTGGTTTTTGGTTTTTTTCTGGCTAAGACCAGTTGTAATTGTAACTTCATTAGCAGCTTTTCTGTTTATTATGCAACAGTAAAGCCTGCTGGTTTGGGGTGGGTTTGTTGTTTTTCTTTTTTTAAATTAATTTCACTTTCTTTCGCGTATCTGCAGAAAGCTGGAAATTAATAACTGAAGATATAAACAGAAAAGATAATCACTTCTGCAAGCTCATAAATATATTTAAAAGAGAACTACCCCATGATCCCCTGGCTTTCAAACACTGGGAGATGGTGCAGAAAAAAAAGTGAACCCCAAGTACTTCCAAAGTCCTGGCTGATGGTCCCTAAACTGTCTGCTTCTGTCTTTTGTACTTGTAGCTAGTAGAAAGGGAGAAAGGATGGATGATCTCTTGGGGAACAAATGGTGGATGGTCGTCTTAGTGGGAAGCAAAAATGAAAGGTTTTAGCTAGTGATTGTAAATGATTTCTCTAAAAATAACTTTCTCTTTTTTTTAAGGAAAAAAAAAAAGGAAATATGCTGCTGCAGTCCCTGTGTAAAGAAGCTCTATTCAAATAAGAAAATCCTACTAATTTAGTTCAGGTGTGTTGGAACTCAATATTAAGTTGCCACATGTTCAGTTGAGTCTCAGTATAGCCTCCAATTCCCAAGTTTTTGGGAGCTTGTTTCAGGTCAGGACATCAGCCTTGCTTGGAGAACAAAATAAGAAAATCTTGGCCAGCTGCACTCCTGAAAGTTTTTCTCATGTTTGCTCTTCATGTTCTAATTGCTGTCTCTTCTTACTTTTTTTTCTTTAAAGGAGTAATATCGGTGTAAGACTTTAAATTGCGTCTCAGGGAAAATACCTTCTGTATTTCTTTCTCACAGGGAGTGTTTGAATCATGGCTGGTTTTCCTACTTAAAAACTGCCAACTGTGACGAGAGTCAGTCTGAAAAATTTACATGGTGAAAAGCTGAGGTTCTGGGTGTGAACTCATTTAGGTGCTGCTTCTACACAACTTACGCTGGAACAAGAGCCAAGTGATTGCTACAGTACAGGAACCAAAAGTCAGGCTGGTGTAAAGTGGAGAGGCTTAAGGGCTTCTTGGGAAGACACTTGTGATGGTCCTTACTGAAAGCACCTGGATAGAGACGCAGCCTGGGTGACCCAAAGGGTCTTGAGATGATGCAGCCCTGAGTTGGGTACCTGGTACCCAGTGGGGCAGCAGGAGCAGCTGAGCCCTGGCCAGGCTGAAGGGAGAAGCTGAGGAGCAACCAGCCCAAGGAGAATTCTTTTTTGCCTATTGTTTTGCTAAAATCAAATCTCAGAAGGAAGACAGATGTTATCTTACCTATTGCATTCAAGGTAGGTGTGCTGCTTCTGTGTTCCCACCTGGTGTTAGGTGCGGGGGGATAGCGAGAGGCTGTTGTCTTTTTGCTTGTTGTTTGTATGTCTAATTTTTTTTTCTGCTTGCTTACTGCAGTAAGAAATGAAAAAAATAGGGAAAATAAGTGTTCCTTTTTTAAAAATCTCAAATTCCTATTCATGCAACAAATAATTCTCATAATGTGATCTAATTGCATAATGCAAATAAACACCAGTCATTAAATAACATTAGTTTAGTTTTAAACAGGAAAAAATCATTAGCCTCAAATCAAGCAATTAAGAAAGTGCTTCCTCTGAGTGCAAACAGCTCAGAAGCCATGGAGAAACACCAGTGCGGTGTGATGAAACCCTCTCTGCTGGGCATGTTGCTCCTGGAGGCTTTCCAGTGCCCTCACAAGGTTCAGATGTTGTCACGGCGTTGGCTGCCAGAGGAAATCGGCACTTGCCAAATCATATCTTCATTGCTGCTCTGTGTGCTGCTGGGCTTCAGCGCTGACGGCTCTGCGAGCCTCTGCAGGGCTGCTTTTATTCCTGATATTTATAAAACGGCTTAAGCACCTGGCAAAAAGGAAGATGTAGCTGAACAGGGGAAGGTACTGCTAAAAACAACATTTCTGGTGTGTTTTGCTGTGAGGGAAAAGCCATGGGAAAGACTAAGGGATTAGAAAAGGCATCTTATACTGAAATCTTCAGGGTTGCAACCTACTCAATGCATCCCAGAAGGTTAATTGCACACGCAATGTGCTACCCTGTAAAATGCCTACACTGGCATGTAAATCTGATAAGCAGGGCTCCCCCACCTACCTGGCAGGTGTCTAATGGGCATCAGTGGCCAACAGTGGCCAAAAGCTGAGCCAACTTGAACAAATCCAGGTGAGAAAGGAAAGGCTAATTCTTGTGAGGGTAAACAGCTGTTGAAAGAGGGAACTAATACTTGTGGCGAACTCTCTCTACGTATGATCACTACAACTTTTAACACGACATCAGGAGCTTCCTACAGCTTCCTGGTGGCACAGGAACCTGTTTTGGGACTCAGGCAGAAATGAATGGTCCATGGGGCTGCCCTGTGCTGTGGGCCAGTGGAGGGTGTTGGTCATGATGGTCTCAAGTTTATAAATCAATTCAGGGATTCCTCTGTGGGCTGATGTGCAGGCGGGATACGGCAGCACGGGTAAAGCCTCTCAGTGTTCCCCATTTCCCCCTGGAGTTAATCCTGCACCAGAACTGAAGTCACAGCAGCATTGTATTATTATAAGCAGCAGGGAAAGAAAGGTAATGGATCAAACAGAAGGAAGAAGGAAGCAAGGGGAAATGCACTGCTGTTTGAGAGCTTGGTGTCTAAAGGAGGGCAAGGAAAATCCCTGACCACAAGAATCTCCCTGCGTGCAATTCATAATGAGCTAAAAGAACCAACTCCTGGTTTGCCAACAGCAGTTCTCCTGTCCTTGTGAGCTGGCTGTGATTTCCTGCAGCACTCATCAACACTGGTGTCATGCTGAAAGCATCGCTCCTGCAATCAACCAGGCTGGGCTGTGGGTATCTCCAAGGTGATGTGCATGGGAACTGAGCAGGGCTGAACGTGTAAAATTGCTGCTTTCCCAAACCCAGCCTGCAGCTAGAGAAGAAATGATCCTTCCGCTTTGTGTTCCTTCACAACTGCTGGAGGCAACTCCACTGCTCAGCTGAGCCAGCCCTTATAGCTGGGCCCTGGGCAATGGAGGCAGTGAGCTAGGATTTGGGGAGCTAGGAGTCGTGTCCCTCATCTGGGGTTTAGGATTCAGGCAGAGCCACTTCCAGGGGTGCTGCATCAGATCCCCCAAAACTTCCCTGTGCCTCAGTTTCCCTACTACAGAGTGGGTAGGAAGCTTGTTTGCTGGGGGAACCAGGCATGGAAAACAGCGGCCAGTCCTGCACAGATGTTATGGTGAGGTACAAATGAGGATGTAAGTTATGCCATGCTTTGAAGGGATTGATCCCCCACAGAGCACATTAGCCCTGAAGGACCAGAGAGGGGAGCCTTTCCCCTGCCTGAGCGCAGGGGGTGGGCTGCTGGCCCTCCACAGCTTCAGCCAAGCCCCTGTGCCAGCCCAGGGGCTCTTCTCTTCCCTTCAGAGATGTTCAGGCCAAAGGGACTGCTATGACTGTTCATTTGGGTGTCCCCACAGCAGAGGTGTTGCAGTACCGTGCTGTAGTGGTCTACAGGATATTGTATAGTAACTCCTTCCTCAAACCTGCAAACTGCACAGTGCCCCTTATCTTTCCCTGCACACACAGTGCCAGCATGCTATAATGTACCATCATGTGGGTCCTGCTTATGTCACCACTGTAGGTATGTTATCTCCATCCAGCAGAAGAGTTTATTAAAAGACTTGGGAACACAAGATCCGATCATCCCATCCTGCTATCTTCAACAGCCATGAATAATCCCTTTCATAAATTGCTTGTACTTCATCACGGAGGTAAGTGCAGTTTTCTTCACTGTACTCAGACCTTAATCTTCTCAGTAGACTGAAGGTCTTAGAGATGCTGAAGTCTCCACACTGTGGTATTTTAGTGGCCCTTTGAAGCTTAACCTTGGATCTTGCAGTCAGTCCTCTCTGTTCCTCCTGCACACCAGGGGACTTTTACTCTCTGCCTGTCACATAGACCCTTATCTAGAGATGTGTCTGGTGGGAAGAATGGAGTTTATAGAAAAGTCTGTGGTGATGTAAATGAAAGGTGTTATGCCATGTTAATTGAGGCCTGTAGTGGCTCTGGGCTCCAGCTCCAACATCACAGCATCTCCTTGTGCTCTGAAAATGATCAGCCTGCTGTAGGTTGCTTTTCCCTTGGGCAGGCTGCTCTCTTCCTGAAAGCAGTCTCTGGCCTTCGTTTAACTTATTAGACTTCCCAGACCTGCTGGACACATGAAGTAGAGGCACCCGTGGTCAAGGTGGACTGCTAAAGACAAATTTACTGTCATCTCCATCGCTCCTATGTGGGTCTACAGGAGCAGCTCCATTTCATCAGGTATTTACTGACTCGGGAGGGTGGCTCAGCACACGAGGGTGCCAAGTGCTGGCTCCTCACTGGTGCCGCATCAGGACACCTGAAGCAGCAGATAACACCTAAATCTGTTCTCAGGACTGGGCTGTGGAGCAGAGCTGCCATGCTGGGCTGGAGGGTGTGGATCACAGCTGCAGTCTGGAGGACAATGTTTGTGTCTTGTGTTAATCTCTTCTCTGGCTAAACAGCAGAGACTGATGGGTTTGTTTTGCTTAGATGGTAATGAAGCGGTTAATTGCATTTGGGAATGGCTGGCTCTGCCTGTCTGCTCAGGGAAGCATCTCAAAGGCTTGCCCCACAGATTCCAGGCTGTGTAAGCGCATCTGAGCCATTTTTCCCAGCTCCCTTGTTGGCTTGTTTGTTCTTTCCAAACGTGTTTTATCTCCTCATCTCACCAGCCCTCCATGCTAAATGTTTCCTGCACAGACTGGCAGCACGGGAGGTGCCTATGCCAGCACGGGCTCTTCCAGGGGATACCCAGGCACCAGAGCTGCTGGCACAGGACCATGCTTGGGTGGCCTCGTACCCACAGGAGCGGGTGGTTGTGCTGCTGAGTATTATTGCTGTGATGTGTGATTCCCATCACGGCCACTCGCTGACCTCAGGTGTTGTGAGCGTGCAGAGGCTCTGCCTTGCCCTCACAGACCTGCACCAGCCCTTCTATGTCTGCCATGTGCTAAAGTGCTTCCTATCCTTCCCATCTCCACTGTTAACCCCTGTCCCCCTGTTCTGCTGGAGCATCACTGGCTGCTCTTGCATCTCTTGCATCCAACAGCTACTGGGTTTGTTTCTTTTTCTTTTGTAGTTACTATACTGGGGCCTTTGAGTATTTTTAAGGCCTGGCCTGGCATCTCAAAGTCACCTTCCAACAAAACAAACATTTCATATTTAAAATGCAGCAAAGCTGTTCTTCCCGTGTCGCTTTGCCAAATTATAATCTCTCCTCCTTTCATGGCCCAGTAGCTCGGGGCGGGGAGAAGGCAGTGCTTTCACAAATGAGCCCGCTTTACCTGCTGTCACAGCACCAGGGTTTGGCTCTGCAGAGTCAATTACACTTTTATGTCAAGTGCTGCCTGAAAGCTGATTGCGTTGGGGGGTGAGTACCGGGTCCTTCCTTTTGTTCCCCGCTCAGCATTCACACAGGAGCTTAAAGCCCCTGTACTCCCCCATAAAGCACAATATTCAGGTCAAACGCAAACTCTTCAGTCCCACAGGCTTTCCCACCTCACGTATTAACAGGGATTATGCCATTCTTTGGGGGCTCTTGCCAGCTGCCCTGCCTAGGGTGGCTTTTGGCACTAGAGCCATGTGGCTGCAGGCTTTGGCATCTCCGAAGTCTCTGCTCCCCCCATGATGCCACCGAAGGAAGCCCTGGCTCTGCGGGACAGGCCTCCCTTGTGCTCCTGCCTCGCTGCTCACGGAGGTTTTCAATGCTCCATGAACCCCTCGGAGAGCACAAGCCGCCGAGACCTTTGCGGGGAGGGAGCAGCTTCCCCGAGGTGGGATAAAAAGCAGCAGTTTTCTCATTTCAATTTCTAACCCCTCCGGGACACAACCCAGCCAATGCTTCTCCTCCCCGCCCGGCGGCATCGCCCCTCGCCCCGGCGGCATCACCCCGCCCCGGGGATGGATGGAGATGGCTGGATTGTCCCTATAAATAGCAGCTGCCGGTGATCCAGGCCGCCGAGCTGCGGCGGGAGAGCGGTGCAGAGGCGGGCGGGCAGGAGCAGGCAGCGGCGGGCTCGGTGTGACACCGTGCGGCCGCCCGGCGCAGCGCCGGGGAAGGGCCGGGGCGGAGGCGGGGGGCGCAGCGCGGCGGCGAATGGGGCTTCTCCCCCCGGGGAAAGTAAGGCCAGGGCCACCTTTCCGAAATATTGCAACTTTCAGCCCATTACAGCCCAGCTAACCTCCAGCCTTAACCGGGGGAGCGTGTGTGTGGGGTGTGGTGGTAAGTAAGTCCTTCTTTTTCTGGGATGTGAATTCAGGCACCAGGGCTGAACTGGTGGCCCCCAAATAATCGCGGCTTCCATAGTATAGGGATACTGGTGTTACTGCATTCGAGCACTCGGCTGGGTCCTGCTGACAGCCCGGGAGCCTGCAAAGCCAGTGGGTGCCTCTCCATCGGCTGAGGTTCCAGCACCATTTGACCTGCTGTCCCCTGCCCTGGGTGTGGCATTTAACAGGGGAAAAAGGCAACAAGTCCTGTAAGTAGATGGGCCTCCTCTGATCCCTTTGGAATTACAGATGGAGAAGAGAGGCATTTTAGCATTCTCCCAGTCTCAAGAAGTCTTGTAATGGAAATCGGTGGTGGAGGTTGCTGAGCCAAGGCTCAGTGCCGGCAGTGATTGCTCCTCAGTTTCCATGGCCTGGCTGTGTGCAGAGCCAGGGGCACGTGGGGCTGCCTCACCTCCTCGCTGGCTGCATAAGGACAAGAGCAGAAGATCTGCGCTTCGCTTTGTGAAAGATGGTGGCCGTGCTCGCCTGGGTTGGTGTGGGAGCCTGCTGGAGGCTTCGGGCTGGAAAACTGCTCAGCCACCAAAAATACCCGAGTGGCTTGTGAACATCTGTTCTGACAGCAGCATATGAGGCAGGTTTTGGAAGTGCGTGGAGCAGAACAGCCTGGGCTGGTGCTGCTCCTACTGGGTTGTGACAGCTGAGGACAGAAACCAGCTCTGAACGTTTTGCAGTTCTATCCTCTGAAGCTTAATGTAGAGCCTGGAGAGCACAGAATGAGGGAGCGTCTGCTGAGCTGTTCTTGCCAGGGCTGGTGTTTAATGTCCTCCCCTGGGGTGGGCGGAAAGGAGAAAGGTCTGGTTTTCTGCTGCCTGGCCTTTTTACCTTACAATTCTGCACTCGTTTCTCTTGCTGTACTTGCCAGTGGCCTCCCTCATGGCTTTTGATCGTAGGTTGAGGGAGACCTAAGGCAAGACATTCCTCTTGGATGGCTTCCCCGGTCCATGGAGGAGCAGTAACCACACAGAACCAGCCATCCTTGTGCACGGTACTTGCAATCATAGAATCACTCAGGTTGGAAAAGACCCTTAGGATCGAGTCCAACATCAGCCCTACTCTACAAAGTTCTCCCCCACACCATATCTCCCAACATCACATCTAAACAACTCTTAAACACGTTCAGGGATGGTGACTCAACCACCTCCCTGGGCAGCCTATTCCAGTGTCTGACCAATCTTTCTGTGAAAAATTCTTTCCTAACATTCAGCCTAAACCTACCCTGTTGCATCATCTTTGCATGGCTTCTACCAAAGCTCATTCTGACATTTTATAACCACCCCATGCCAAAATCACCACATGGCTGGGTGATACCAGGAGAAACTGGAAGGATGGGACTTCTCAGGACATTTCAAGGCCTCCCATGCTGCTTATTGGTTAATTTATGCTGAGAAGTATTTACAAAAATTTCCATGCACCCAGCCCAGAACATCTTGCTGTCTGTGAATGTGCCATACGGCAAGGTACTCAGCTTCTGCTCCAGAAAAATCGGTCCTGCTGGGCACTACACATGGGACCAAGGGGCTGACCATGAAAAGCTGGTGAGCAGCTGACATGACAGAGCAGAGCCAGGCTGCTCCTCAGGGCTCCGCTCCCACACGCTGCTAACAAAATACTTTGGCTCTTCCTTCCCCTCCCCTTGGAAATCTCACCGTTAACTTGACTTAAGGCCTCCCTGTGGGTTTGCAAACTTGGAGGAATTTTTTTTTTTTTCTTTCAGAGGTGAGCTCTCCTTGCCAAGAAGGTTTTAATAACTCACCATGAAATTTATAGCGTTTAAATTTAAACCACACGTGGGAAAGTGGGGCTGTAACAGTTTAATCCAATTTAACCTTGAGGGATCCGTTCCACAGTGCTCAGGCAGACAGTTCACACCACAAGTTAAGTTCCTCTGCGGAGTGGCAGACAGTAGCTTTCTCATCATGTCTGCGTCCTTTCCAAAGTACAGAGGACCAGGTTTGGCCATCTACGTCCCTTTGATCAGACTTTTTCATCCTTCTGCTGGTCTCTCCCTGTGGAATAGCAAGAGTCTGATGCAGCATGGAGCTGGGCATACCCCTAGGAGGCGGCTGGCATAAACCTTGTTCTAGCTGTCATGTTAAAGAACGTTCCTTTTACATCCTGCTTGTGTGCCGCCTCCTTTCCCTGTCCTGTCACAAGAGGGAGGCCCGTTTCACGGGTGGCCATATAAATGCACCTCTTTGGGGGAAACAATCTCCTGGGGATCACTCCCATACCCTCCAGGGGAGAAGGAGGTGGGAAAGGCAAGTAAATGCTATGGATCGTAAAAAAAAATACTGAGCTATATTACAGCACAAAGGAAATGGCTGGGCTGCTTCTGAGCAGTGCTAAAGACTTAATGATGTTTAAAGAGTCGTTGAAGTGTCCCTCAGCAGCCAGCACAGCAGGCAAGTCTGTGTCATTGATGAGGCAAAGCAACACATGCTAAGAAGTCATGACCTGCACCGCATCATCACCTCCATGGAATAAATGATCCCTTGATCCCTGTGTGCAGGCTGTGGTAGGGCTTCAGAGCTCGTTATAACCAGAGGTGGTGGAAATCGTATTGTGGCATAAAACTCAGATGCTGCCTTATAGCAACTGTGTCCTCCCTAGCGCAATGCCCAGGAGACCACCACCATTGGTGCTGGGATCTCTAGAATGATAAAGCATTGAAGTTTTACAGCCTTTTGATCAGGGTGAATCATGGTTCACAGCCAGTTCTGCCACTGGAAGGTCCAATGCAGTGATGCTGAGCTGGGAGAGCCTTGGTGCATTGAGCTTCCCGAATCCCCAGGGTTTTTGCAGCCTGCTTGTAGGCTTTGGTGCTCACCTAAGCACCACTGCTGGGCAATCAGAAGCTTCTGCACTATGGAAATGGACGTGTGATTGTGTCTCAAGGGAACTAAGGCAGCAGTTATGCTGATGGGCTGCTCTCCTCCCCAAAGTGTGGAGGTCGTAGCCCTTGGGTCACAGAAGGACAATGGTTACAAATTGGAATTAGCGTGCATTGGACAGGTAAGTATTCAAAGTTTTATTTCCATTGACTTGCTTTGTCTTTTGTAACAAAGTCAGTTTCATACCAACACTGTTAGAGCATGGAGACCTGGAAGACCAAATGGACGTTCACAGCACAGGTAGGACTTAGAATTGGCTAAAGCCGGTTGAGAGTGGATGTAAAATTGCTGATGTGTGGATGCTCCAGCCCTGGGGAGGATGCGCTGGCTGCATGCAGAGATGTGTTGGTGGCTTCAACCTGGGAAGACTGAAGTTCTTGCATGATGTCCAGCTAAGACAACCAAAGTCAGTACTAAGTAGTCAGAGCTGTAAGACTCCTTTATGTGTTGCACACATCCACAGCAGTCATGGTTGTGCTGGTAATGAGAATTACTAGCTAAGCAACTGCTTAGCTTTCCGTTGTAGTCCACAGGAGGTTATACCTGTTGGAAATGGGCAGACCAGATGATTTTCTGGGATTACCAGGAGGAGAATAGAAATCTGGGCTAGACCTGTCATGGCTGACTTAAAGCTTGGAGGAACTGTGTGAATGGCAAGGCTGTTCCTGGTCCAACTGAACCAACACCACCTGTGGTTGGCATGTTTCTTCACAACTGTCCTTGGTGCTGCCCTTCTTGGAGACACCCTAGTGAAAAATGGGTAGGTACCAAATTCTAATCTTCGGACAATTTTTCCTTTTCCTTGGGCTTATGCATTTAACAGAAGGTTATCAAATTACTTGCTTTGGTGAGATTTGCTAGTTTGCTGTTTTTCTGGAGAGAGGGAGCTTGCCAGCCAAATATTCTTTAGACCTGTTAGATATGACATGGTGAGCTCGGAAATGGGTTTCATGGCACGTTCCCTGCCGAGTGGCTTCTCAGGCAGGCTGAATGCTGCCTGTGCAGCTAAACTTGGAAACATTGGGGTAGTGGAAAAAACAATAAATCCCAAAACCGGATCCCCTTCCAGCTTGCCAGGTATGCCAGGCGCCTCGGCTGACTCACCAAGGTGGAGGTTTCCAGAATGACTAATGACCAACCAGGCATTGATTTCTGCCTGTTTAGTGGGACACGTCTTACAAAGTCTCCAGTTTCCAGACTGGGTGGGGTGCTTGCCCTTTGAAAATCAGATTCATGTATTGTGTGTTGAGTTGGCTGCCCCAAAAACAAAACTGTAACCTTGAGATCAGGTAAGTGTGTCAGCAGTAGGCTCCAGGCTGCCAACAGTCATGCAAAGTGCTAAGGCAGCTACTAAAGTTGCCCTCATGTGCTCCCATGTTTCATCATTGACATGAGCAGGGTCTGAATCATTAACTAGACTTTTTAAAGCCTCATGTCCTCATGTAAAGGGTTAATACACTCACTAAAAGGGAGTTTCCTTCTTTTTTTTTTTTTTTTTTTTTTTCCTGTAAGGATCTTTGCTCTCCTGTTGACACCCCTCTGTTCTTGGTGAGCACACAAAATTTCTACTAGCTTAGACCTGGCCATTTAGTGAGGCTGAGGTTGTTCTTGGTACCTCCGTGTCAGCTCCACAGGAGACCAGAGCAGACCCTAGGGCTATTGTGAAAACAAAAGCATTGCAACATTATATGTTATTTCTCATCATGGCTGTGATTGTTTATTCCTGACTTAGTGTCACACAATAAATACAAAAGTTAATTAAATGTCTCTGACACAGAACCTGCTGTTGAGCACCCAGTTAACAGCAATAGCTTCGTACCTGATCCAGGCTGAGGTCTTCAACTGACTTCCAGGTCTGCCTTGTGAATCTGAGAAATTAATCTGCTGTAGCACATAAAGTTGTCTCCCCTAGAGAGCACCCATGAGGCATGGGGAGACATGGGTTTGGGTTATTTTTCACCTTTCTTCTTTTCTGCTTTGTTGGCCTCCGAAACTGATGGCACAGCACAATGTATTAGTGGTTTTCCTGCTCTTTGGTGACAGCCATCAGCACGGGCGCAGCATATTGTCCCTCTGCTGTGGAGCTGGTGGGTGCAGTGGGACATGGCTGGTTTTCTAGCTCCATATGGGGTCTGTTGAGCTGCATGCTGATCCCAGTTTAACTCCTTGGGTCATCCACAGCTTCTCATTCTCAGAAATACAGGACTTGCTCCCTGTGGAGAAGAAATGGAGGCTGCTACTGAATCCCAAGAGAGGGTCTTTCCACTCCTCCTCTGGACTCAGAGCCATCCCTGGAACTGGCTGTCCATTGGACTCTAGGATCAAGGTACAGGTGTTTCAAGGCTAATTTTGCCTGTGCAGGGGCAACTGAGAGCTGAGTACCGTCACTGTGGACTGGTGATACCAAAGACATCTACATAGCCTTGATAGATATGACCATGATCAAGCCAAGCAGTGTTTTGTGCTCTGTGTGCTGCACCAGCTGCATGAACATTGTTCATCAACCTCACCTTTTCCTAGGAATAAAGCTCCAGTCTCAGGCAATGGAGGAGGGAAGGAGCATTAAGGTTTTAAGAAGCAGACTTCTGAGACTGTATCCTCGCATTTTCTGCCATTTAAAATGTTTCCCTAAGGTTTTACCGCATGTAAATGATATTATAATTACAATATTTTAATCCAATTAGCTCCCTTCATGATCTGGCAGGTGCAAACTGGAGATGGATCAAACTTCTCCTTACTGTGGATTATGCCTGGAGCCTCCTTAAAGCTGCCGTCTGGCCCTGTGTGTACACGCTGTACAACGTGTGTTACGGCGGGGGTGGGGTGGGGGAACACGACACGACTGCAGTGAGGTCCTAAATTATGTATAGCGTATGAATTATTACTGAAATGCATCACTACGACTTCACTCATCAAACATTTTCAGCTCCATGCGAGCAGCATGGGAAAAGCAAGGAATTTGCCTGTGGCGTGGGCAAGGTTTTCATTTGCATGGATTTAAATGGTGTGTGTCACTGACAGAGTCACAGGTCACCCAGAGTTAACTTAATACGTGTCCCTACGTCTTGAAGGAAGTGTGTTTTGCAAGCTTTCATCTGATTAGCATGGAAATTACACTGAGCCTTCTCTTTAAAATGGGGACAGAGTTGGAAAAAAAAAATATGAATCTCGATGTTTATTTAAAAAAGAAAAAGAAGTCTCTGACAGCCAGGACAGCTGCCCTTCCTCAGGCAATTCTCCAGCTCACATCCGGGAGAGCATCTCCTCTTCCTCCCACCCATGGAAACCTGGAGCAGCGAGCGCACCCTCTGCAAGGACAAGTTGAGAGGGACATCCCCACAGCTAGAGCAATGAATCCAATGGCCTAAGTGGGCAGCTGCACTGGTGGCTAGTTGCACACTGAATTTCCTAACACCTTCAGCTAGGGTTATGCTAAAAATGATGGAAAACTGCCAGGTAAAACCCCAGCTCCAGACAAATGGGCTTGCATAGTAGTAGGGTTTTCATCTCACAGCTCTGTCCTAATGTGGCCAGATTGCCCCAGGGACCCCCAAAGTGCACTGAAAGGATGAAGAAATTGTCTCTGAACAAAACCCAATGGGGCCATTTTAACAGTGTTACATCACTCATCCCTCAGACTGAGGCAGGAATAAAATGATGCTTTTTCTTTTACTATTTTATTTTACTTTATGGAAGTGACTACATTTGCTGAGAAATGACTAAACCTCCAGATCAGCCATGGTAAATGGCACAAGTGTCCCCTGAACACACAGGTCTGTACTGTCTGGGGACCTGCCTTTACCGCATGGGTGCAATAAGCATAACTTTCTTATCTTTGTCCCATTTTGAGTGGAGAAATATGATTTATTTTGCCACTTACGTTCTGATTGCCCCTCAGAGGACTGCTGCCTGTCTGTACTAAATGAAAGCTCCCAGTCTTACGGGATGGGAAGTCTTCACTCTTTTTAAAAGGAGGACTAAGTAAATATATTTCAGCATAAGGTTTCTTTCAGTGGTGGCATTTGAAATCCCTGCATGCTGACTGTACTACCCGTGCTTTATGCTTCTGTGCCCCTATAATCTCCCATCATCAGGACAGATGGAAAGGGAGTTGAAATTGTCCCTCCTTTAGCCTTAGCACCAAGACCCTGGCTGCAAAGACAGAGCTCGCCAGTGAAGAGAGAGGAACCAGCCCCAGTGAGATGTTGGAACAGAGTTGTGAGAAATGAGCCACAAATCACATGAAATAATTAAAAATTAAAAAAAGAAAAAAAAAAAGAAGGGGGGGAGGAAAGTCACTGAATGTTTTCAAACAAACTGGAGAAAATTGTTTTTTGCACATTAACAGTCTGTGAACATACGGTGGTAAAATCCTGCCAGCAGTAGTTTAATCTGCCGTCGGGTGTAGAGACGCAGCTGCTTGGTGGGAGAAGGACTGTGATGGCGTTGAGGAGGGCAAGGAAGAGGTGTGTGTTTGAACGAGAACTATACCATTAGACTGAGCAGTGGAAATGCTGCATAAACTCTGGGACAGATGGGAAGAAATGTGCCATAGAGGCTGTATAGAAGATTGTTGCTCAGCAGAATTGTGCACATAGGAATGTATATTAAGAGGGTAGTGAAGTACCAGCTGGAGAGGAAGTTTTGGTGTGCAAAGCACGGTCTCCAATGCTCTGTGGTGTAACACAGTTCTACCTTTGATTTTTTCAGGGGATGGAGAAATCCTGTCACCTTGAGCAGAGACTGAGATGGGGGTAGTCTGTTACCTGGTGTGACCTTGTGAGATGCTATCCTCCTCTTCAGATGAAGTTCCTCCGTTTAACATTAAGATGACGTCTGCTCTGACCCTCCAGAGAAGAGGTGCAAGGTGTGGAAATCCAGAATAAATTTTTACTGAGAAGGTATGTGCTTCTGCAGGAAGACATGCAGTGGTTAATGTTCAAATGAAGATATGGGTTTGTAGTCCTGAACCACCCCATGAGGTTGTTTGGTTTGAGTTCAGCTCTGTATCTCCACATTCATTTTTTAGCGCAGAAGGACAGAGCACAAAAAGCAGAAGCCTTGGCAAACTGAGGAAACCCACACAGGGAGAGAGGGAGAGTTTCCCATGGTTGGTGAAACCGAAGCCAACAGAAAACTAGGAGCAAATCAAGGGACAGGGGAGACAAGAGGTAAGACTTGCTTTAGATAAGGCAAATAAAATAGTCAAAACTGAGTCCCCCAGTTTAGTGTATTTATTTGATGTCTGCTTAAAAATTCATGTCTTCTGTAATTTTTATTTAAAAAATAAAATGAGGCAGGTTTGGAAAAAGCTCTTAATTTTTCTCTAGTTTTGCTAACGTTGTGGTGGTCTACCCCAAGCCTCCTGGTGGGAGGGCTTCCTACTGCTAGGCTAGAAGATGGGTTAAAACAGCCCCTCTTCTGGGAATTGGTCCATGTCGAGTGTTGTGAACAGTAAGGTTTTGGGGAAACCTTTTGCTCATCCAGTATTTTGGGGGTGGATGAATCAATCTGTTCTTTGGGCAAACAAGAAAGTGGCTGTCCCTTTGTTCACCATGTGATGGCTTGTAACTACTCTGCTCATGTGAAGCACCTCCTTACAGACAGTGCCCAAACCGTCACCTGTCAAGTAAGGCACAGCCCCAAAATGTGTGAAGGTGTTGGGACCTGTCCTTCCCATGTTGCACATGAAACAGAAATGGATGCACGTATGCTGCCAAAGTTGTTGTGTTTCCACAGACCCTGGAAATCCCATAGTCATGTTTGTCTTTTCCCCACATTACTTATTAGGAAAAAGATAATAAAGCCCCAGAGCCACTTTGCTGTGGAACAGCCCTTTGCTAGAGGCAGCTGCACCGGGTGCATGTCCCAGCAATGCCCTCTAAATGGGTGACTTTCTGGCGGGATATGAATGTTTGAAGGGTTTCTTGTTCCCACCTCAGACCTCCTATGTGCTCCTGGGAGGCTTTCTCCTTCCCTTGCCATTCTCCTTACTGCTGCTGAACTGTGCTTCCAGGTTATCGCAAAAGGACCGGGACTCAGCAGTGGTCACAGAGGTGGAGAAAGCACCCTGGTCGCCACACCGGGTGAGGTAGCAGAAGCAGCAAGCCCCACAACAACTCCTCTCCACCTCCTTATTCTACTAATTTGCTGCCCAGAACGTCATGCAAAAAAACCCCAAAGAGCTGGTCTGTGTGTGGCAAAACTAGTCCTCCCCCAGCCTGGGCAACAGAGGGGTGGTGGGCTGAAGGTAGCCAGATGCTGATAAGGGGGCTTTGGAGTCCTTGCGTCTCTCATTTCTGCCTCACCACTGACTTCTCAGGAAATCTGCAGCAGTTTAGTGTTTTTGAGGCTGCTTCCTCACACCCAAACCACCTGACATTGGCCAGTGTGGGCTCTGACACAGCACCATGGTGCTGCAAGCCCTGTCGCAACCCTGCTGTGCTCATTGCCGGTCCTCGTGGGAACCCAGTGCTGTTGGGTAATGCTGGGACTTCTGCAAGACTTGTGCTGAAAAAGAAACCAGTCTGGTACTGATGGGAGAAAAGTCAGTTAAGGATGAGGGGTTTTGTGAAGTGCCTGTGGTCAGCAAGGAAGATGGAAATGCTTTAGGTCCTTATTTATTTAACAGTGTTATGGCAATGGGGAGGTGGGATGTAGGGTCCTGCTTGAACCTGGGCCTTGGAGAGAAAACCTCATAGAATATCTTGCCTCAGTTTGTGAGCAAATAACCAAAATAACCATCCTGCTCCCTGGTGAAATCTTTAACCCTAGAGAGGCCTCTAGTGTAGAGCCTCTGCTTAACTGAGGTGCCAAAACTGCAATCTCCTGATTGCATAAATGTCTTATGTGACCAGTCAGACATTTCTAGAGCCTGCAGTCCATCTCACGCAGGCACTTCTCTCTCCACTATGTAGGAAAACTGGGGTGCCTCCAGGTGGCAGCCCTGTCCACTCAAAAGAGGGGTTTGTTTTTCCCTTGAGATGATAAGGAGACGTGGTAGTGAAACTAACTTGGAATTTAGTCCACCTTGGCAGCACAGTAGTAGGATAATGCTGTATGTGCTGGTGGTGATGGTTCCTGCTTTCATACAGTGGTCCAGCACTGTAGGACTTGTCTCAAACCAGAAGATATGGGCTAAGGGCTCTGCCAGCCTATGGACAGGGTTGGAGGATTGCAGGACTGACCCCACAGCCTCCATGGCAGCTGTGGTCTTGCCAAGAATCACCCTCACAAAAATCATGGGCACAGAGGGAAAAGCACGAAACCAAGAACAGGCCTTATGGATTGCAGCATTCAGTTGATTGGTTACATGTGGGAACCTGGAAATATAACATAAAGATGTAATAAGAATAAAAGAACAACCAAAACGAAACAAAGTCAAAACCCCCCAAATGCTAAAACCCAAACCTGTAAGGATTATGGTCTGCAGCCCTACATAGAAGTGACCACCACCAGCAGCAAAAAAGCCGCCTTCTGGCACTGGGTGGTAAAGTCACCATCTACCCTCTTTTGTGCTTGAGGGCATACCTAACAGCAGTTGGGAAGAGAGATGGAGAGCTCAGGCTCCATCCAGTTCTGCATCACCAAGACTTAGGTGGTCAGGCACCCACAGACACATTCTTGGTAAGAAGTCAGAAATCTGTGGGTAAGGACTCAGAGGCTCTTTGCAAAACCTGAGCTTGATCCCTGTGTGGATCCAATCAATAACACCTTGAAGAACTTCTTAAAGGGGTTTAAAACAGTAATAAACCATTCACAAGTTGACAGCGGTGGTGAAGTTTGTGTGTTCCCAAAACTTGCAGCTCACTTTCTATTCCCTGAAGAAGGATCAAAATCTAAATGTTTCAAGGATCTGGCCAGCTCATTGTTCACAGGTGTTTTATGGTCAGAAAAAATGTTGTTTTCTGACTGGAAAGGAGACTTGCTAGGATGATTGTGCAGAATTTTAAATTTTTTTTTTAATGCAGTGAATAAGCAATGAAAGAGCCCATGTCTGAATTCTGGTTGGTTTAAGGATAGAAATCCCTTTTATTTATACTTTTAATTAAGCATGAGTTTTTGTTTCTGTCACAATGCACAAATTTATTTCTAAATCATATTTAAGTCTTCCAGTGGAAGAGGTTAACTAATACTGTGAACTCATCCACCCAGGGGAGCTCTGAATTAATGTGGTATTTAAGTGGGGGAGATCAAAGCACTGATACCAAACGAAATGCTATTAACAGTTTCTTGCAAGCAAAATTCTTCATGAAATTTCAGTGCAAGATGCTGGAACTGAGCAATGGCTGTGGATGGGGAAAAGGTGGCTCCATCCCAGAGCTGACTTTATTGGATGGTCAATACAGGGGTTAAGGGCAGCAAATCATTAAGTGGTAGCTGTGGATGCATTGGCTGTGGTCAAGGGTGTGATGTACCATCAGAGAGGCTGCAGGCAGAAGCAGGGGCAGCGTTCTTCCAATCTGCACTCTATTCTCCCAAGTTCCCGAACGAAGACCCGTGCTGTGCTGCTGTAGTTTGGATGTTTCAGCATCCTCAGCTTTTGCTATGAGCTACCAGCATCTTTTCCCACATTGTATCCCACTAAGTGGTTCAGGAAGCTGCTCTACCCAGTCACTTTTTCATCTCTTTTTTTTTAACTAGAAAGCAGCCTAATTCCCAGTGTTACCATCCGGACAGCAGTTCTGCCGTTAGTAGTAAAAGTCAATTTTGTTGAATAAACCTGAATTTGTTGCTTTGCTAAAAAAACCCAAAAGCAACAATAACAACAAAACCCACAAGAAAACCAAACCAAACCAAACCAAAAATGCAAAAACCAAACTAAAAATAAAAATAAAGCATTGCAGAGATTCTGCCTTTTTCAAAGCCTTCATGTCTGTCTTACAGCACTATTTTCCTAATTCCACAACTGCATTCAAGTCAACAACTTAAGAGGGTAGGGTTAGAACACTAATTAAGCAAGAACTGTAGGCAAGATTGAAGTGGGATCTATGGGGTTGACCTGTCCTTTTTCAAATGCCAGATTTATATACGTGACCATGCATTTCAAATGGGTCAAGGGAGCTTGGCTGTAAGTACCCAACACATTGCTGTGAATTAATATTTAATCAAATGTACAACATAGGGCTGAATATTAAAGCTTATCTTTGATTTTGACTTCTATGATTTTCTTGGGTTTCTAAACCCCTCTGAAAATACTTCAGCATTTCATAACAGTGTTACTCATACGATATGTTTCTCAGCTGTGATTAAAGCTAGTGAGAATGTAAATCTACAAAGGGAAATCTAAGCATGACCTCATCAGCATAAAGTATGTGGGAGACTAATTTAGTTACATCCCTATTAGTAATGACAAATCAAATTGTTCCTCCTGTTTAAATCACTAATATAGAAAGATTTTGCAACTCAGCACATAACACACACAATAAATCAGTTCAGTCTGTACACAAATACTGATGACTGCTTTAAATCTGGGTTAATTTCTGATTCCAGACTATTTCAGTGCGGTTCAGCTGAGCCATCCTAGTTCCTTTAATACCTGGAAATGATAATAATAAAAAAAAAGTTAATCTCCACTCCCATGTACTGTATGTTAAGCACTCAACATTTATAACCCTGCAGCTGATTGCTTAGCAACGTCTTGGGGAGGAACAGCTCACCTGATGCACTACCGGGCGCTCCTCTGTTGCAGGGGAAGAGCATGGATGAAATGAGGTCAGGCAGCATAAACTTATCCTGTGCCGAGCGGCGTTCACTCCTCTCGTAATGAAATTAATCAAGGTCATTAATTTGATCCTGTTTCATTGTTATAATTTGAAGCTATAATTTGAGGTGGCTCAGAGAGGCACAGTCTTATCTGTAATTATACCTTTATAATTACGTTTATGTTTTAAAGTAAACATTTTCATGTATTGCTGTAAATAGACTCTGTACGATAGAGAAGAATACTGTGTCATGCTGCTTTTCAGCCAGGGCTGTGTTATTGAAAACAAGGATTGTAAATGGGATGGGGGAGCTACTGACATTAGCCGGTTGTATTCTATTTAATTTGTTTTTATGGGAGCATTTTATGTATCTTCTCTCTTAAGGGTAAAACTGAGCCTAAACCCCAACAGCAGGCCCAAAATCAAAGGCCGGGGCAATTGAAAGAGGTAAGAGTTGTTGTTTAGTTACATTAATTTTTAAAAATTGAAGAGCGAAGGCACAAAGATCATCCCCATCTGGCAAAGCTCTAGGAGTTCATGGTGGTTGAACACCCGTGTGCTGGGGACCCCTCCAGACTGATGGCTGTGACAGCAATTGGTGAGCAGGGACCTGCCGTGCTGATCCCACAGGTGATGGGTGAGGAAAAATTGCTTTGCTTGTTCTGCGTCTAGCATCTCACTCGGTGAGACCACGATGGGGGTGGGTATGAAAGCACCTTCCGTCTGCGCAGCCAACTTGGCTGCCTCTGTTCCCCCCCAGGGCTCTGCTCGCCGGCTGTCTCCATGGCATGCATATGAGCTCCCTCCTGTCTCTGCGCTGGAGCAAACCAACTGGTTTCTCCCAAGGAGAAACCTGGACACAACTGACAGTGCTTTTTTCCAGGGTTGCCCAGACAGAAGAACCCATCGTGAACCAAATCAGACTCTACCCCTGGGCAGTCCTCCAGCCCACCCCAGGAGATCTCATGCCCACCGACCGCTGTGCTGTGCTGCAAGAACCCAAAACACCTTCAGGTCCTGCTGCAAAAAACATCCTGCTGGCAAGCTGCCACCCAGTCCTTTCACTGTTTGGAGAATTTAAAAATCAAAATAATTATTCTCCCAGGGTCCGTGGGGCTCTATGGGGAGCTCAAAGGAGACCCATGCCAAGTGCTGCACAGCACGAAGGTGGCCAGTGCCCTTCAGAGTGTGCTGGTCCTTAGTGGTGTGGTCACAAGCCAGCCTGTAGCAACGAGCAATGAGTTAATGGTGCCTCCCAGGCATTTTCCACAGCAGCAGCAAACATGCAGCCTTTGCCAAGTAGCCAACACAGCATTTCCTTTCTTCTCCCTAAGATTATTTCTGGACTCTGCAAACCTCATCTTCCCTGTGGCTCAGGGCTCTGGCAGCAAAGCGATGGGGACTCTCTGGAGCTGTAGAAGCGAGCGATGCAGCAGGTCTGTGAGGACGGGTCTCCAGAGGCAGGAAGAGGACACCAAGCACGGGGAGCCCTGCACAAGGGAAGCAACGAGACTGTGAAGGAGCAAGAAAAATGCAGTGATGTTGCTGGAAGAAAACAGCTCAGAAATGAATCACAACACTACTCCATTTTGGAGGGAATCTCCTGAAGCATGTAAGAAATCTGGTAATTTACACTAAATAATTGAAAAGAAAAGCTGAGGTGTTTTGAGTATAATAAAAACTGAATTCACAGACTTAGTGAGAAAAGGGAAGTAAAAGGGTCCCAAGTTCTTTCCTTACCATAACTTTGGTCCAGCTACTGGCAATATCTTGAATACATGCCCTCCTTAGCAAACTGCTGCCAAAACTGGGAGCTGAACTCTAAAGGACACAGTTGGTATTATCCCTGGATATCTGGCTCAGCTCCTAGCAAATAGATGTTTTTCATTTCTCATATATATTTACCATATAGTATATGTATAATATATTTGTAACCAAGCATTTGTCTATACTTGGTTTATTCCCTTCTCTGTTTAAACACACACCTGAGAAGAACCATGAACAATTTGCGGTGAAGCTGATCATCCATCACCAGCAATAAAAGCATTTATAGAAAAAGTTTCCAGTACCTTTCTGCAAAATGAATATGTGAACATGGATTTGTAAAAGATGAACTAGAATTGAATGGCAAAGGACCTGGCAGACACCGCATAAACAAGCCACACAAGAACCTCAAGGTCCAGGCATTAGGTCAGAGTGCTTTATTTTAGCTTGCCAGAATTTTTAGAAGTGACATGGTATTTTCACAACCTTCATTGTTCAGTTTTTCATTTGAGGCAATTTTGTGTGAAACTGCTGCTGTGAAACTGTTTGTTCACCTCCAGATGAAGAAAAAAGAATCAGCTTCTCAGGATGTTTCAATTTGAGCACCTAAAATCACTGGTCATTCTTGAAAATTTTGGCTGTGGGAACTATATCAGGGCTGGGAGAGAGAGCCCATGAAAGCATTGTACTCTTCACGCAAGTACTTGTTCCAGCAGGAGACCAACCAAGTACGTTTTGGGGCTGGATTTCTCAAGCAGGGTAGGGGATATTCTGTTAAATTCAGCAAGATTGATTGAAATGAGTGCAAGCTCACTTTGACCACTTTGGTGTCCTTTACTGGCTCTGTTGTCCCAGAATATCCCCCCTCCAAAAAGTTTTGTAAATGTCTAGAGCCAAGTGACAGGGAACCAGACTCCATTAGATGAAGCTGGAAGGACTGGAGAAGCTTTTTGTGTCTCTTTTCATTCACAGTCTGGGCTGGCCAGGGTGACATCAGTGGATTCATCAATATAACTTTCAAAACTAACCACCCCATGGTTTTCTGGTCACTCTTATCCTTCTTTAGCATCTCTGGTAACAACACACCAGCAGCAACCTTGGCTGTTGGGACAGAAGTCTCCCCTGTGCAGTCTGTTATTAAATTATCTTGTGTTGTTATTAGATATCAGATGTGATGAAAGAAGGTGACATCTCCAAGGAAATCTTGCATGAGGTGTGGGGATGGGATGCTAATGGACTGGGGGAGACGGAAAGTCTACAAATGTAATCATCTGCTACTGTCTTTGTGAAAGTATAAAGATCCAGATCTCTTCTTTTTTTTCCTCCTCAAAAAGAAGGGTAGTTGAGGAGTACATAGAACAAGGTACTTATCTCTTCCCTACCCTTCTGTTTTAAGGATTATTTTGATGTCTTTTTTTTTTATTATTATTTTGCTGTTCTGAGATCTCCATTCTTTTTATCTCACCCATTGGTACAACTGATGAGTTCTCCTTTCTCTGTGACAGTTTCATTTCAGAGAAAAATGGCAAAATTGCTGCAGAATGAGCATTAAAAAAAAAAAAAAAGTTGATTAAACAGAAGAGGGAAAGATGGATGCAGACTGAAGGACTATACTGCAAGGAGCTGGCGTGTGGGTGTCAGGCAGCGTGGCAGGGGCCTGCCTGAGGCAGGAGGAGGCAAATCCAGGGACCCAGGTAAAGAAATAAACAGGTTCAAATACTGCACTCTGTTACATTTGTATTCCTTGGTTTAAAAAACATGTTAAAATAGAGGTAGAGTTGAGAGAATGTGGTTTGAATTATTTACAGGCAGGTGCTTAAAAATTCGGGAAAAGCAGATATATGGTTAAACACATGTATTCAGGAGTGTTTATGTTAGCCCCCATCCATCCTGGCATGCTCTGGATGCATGCACATGTCCTGCTCCTTCCTCCTTCCAACATGCATCTTGTGAGGGTCTACAGATGTATTCATGGTACCAGCAGAATTTGTAAAGGTCAGTTTTCATACCAGAAACCCTCCTTTCTTTCACCGTGGCTGCAGGCTCCCACTGTGCTGACAGAGCTCACACCAGGTGGCTCCTGCCCAAGCACAGAGGAAAAGAAGTGCTGTTCCTGTAGACATCTCCTTAACAGATCCTTGCATTTTGTAGCCTGGGCTAAAAGATGCCTTTTCAGTCGGGATGAACATTAGGCAACAGCTCTTATTCTTAGAAGTCTGGGATATATTTGAGAATTAAAGTGAGTTAAAACAGTCTAGAAGTTTAAGCTGGGCTTTTCTTTTATTAAATTTCCAAGGGACCAAAGCATGAGGGGGATAAAAAAAAAAAGACATCTTAAAGTTCTCTTAAATTCATTTTTATCTGTAAACTAATTGGAAATTTGTTTGCTTCTAACAGGGATTACATTCTGCACTGCAAGCACTGCAGCGTGGTGAAGTACATGCTCTGCTTTCCATATATAAGAGAAAAAGGATTTTCCCTTTCAGTGGAAAACCCAGCCAAAGCAAGGTGGGGCAAGAACAGCTGATTCTGCAAGAGAGGTCCATGTTCTCCCAGACCTCAACTTGCACCCGCCGTGTCACAGTTTCGGGTCTAGCTCCAGTTCATTCATTGTTTGCAGATTTCCCTTGTATCTGTCTGGATGGGGGCAGGTTCTTGCAGCACCATCAGACCCATCAGACACCCTTTTTGAGAGGAAAGCAGATCAAAGCACAGTTTGCTCCTAGAATACGCCTGCACCGCTGCCCTGTTATTAGTGGGTGCTCGGGCTCCTCTGAGCTCTGTGGTCAGATGCAGCTGCTCGTTAACTGCACAAAAACCTGCGCCTTTAGGAGGAAGGTGTGTTGTCATTGGCCGGGTGGGCTGTATTTCTTGGATTGCCTCAAAAATAGTTTTCTGCTTTAACAGACCTGAGGGGCTGATGATCTTAACATTTGCTCTAATTGCTGTTTAACTTCAGAGCTGGTTTATTGCATGTAGTGGTAGTAGTTACAAAGAAAATATCATAATTTAAATAATTTTTAAAAAATAGCTAAATCCTTCATAAGTACAGAGAGAGACTTAAACAGGCACAAAGCTTTTTAGGCACTGGGTTTAAAACTGTGTAATCACAGAAACAGGAACATTCACCATAAGGACAAGAGAGCGGTGTCCTGCAAACAAGCAAGCACGCTTTGCAAATTGCTTTCTAATGGGTTTCTTAAGGTGTTGAAGTAGACTTGCTGGTTAAGCTAAGTTTAAGTCTAAGTTTAATTCTCCTGTTGTTGCAGTTTATTATGATGCTGATCAGGAACTGATGTAGGATTGCTGGAAGCAGAAAAAATGCTACTAAAACCTGTAATATTTTATCTTTGATTTGCCTAAGCCAAAGGATCAGCACATTAACAGCCGAGCTGCAATCAGGGCCTAGTTCTCTTCTTGCAGGAACTGGCACCAGGGTAAATCTCTGATTCAGCACAGTATTTTGGCACAAGCCAAATACTAAGTGTATGGGAATCCAGTGAAATACCCCTTTATAGCCCTCTCCCACTGCCTGGAGTTCTGTGCAAACCTCTTTATAACCATCCCTTATGGGCAAGGCTTTGCTCTCCTGCCCTCAGATCTGTGAAGAGCCAGGAGACGCAGGAGGGATGACAGCCTCACAGAAAGCCCGGTCCTCCCTCCTGCCCCAAAAAGGAGAGGGAGCAGCTCTGGAGGTGACCAATGTTATGACCCAGCAGCAAAATCACATGCAGACACGTTTCCACGGCCTGTCCAAGCTGCAGGTAAGATGATGACCAAACTCCAGCTAACATACAACTGGAAATTTAGTATTTTGACTTAAGGAAACATTAATGCCCAGAAGGTCTGCTAGGGAGCAGAAAAATCCAACAAACTACAAAAAATCACAGAGGGTCCATGGTGACATAATTGTGTGACTTAGCAAGAGGGCTCCCGTGGGGAGTAAGGAATGCATTCCACAAAGCAGTGATTTATTGCTGCAAATTCTGGCAGACACAGAGATCCATGCTCCTGCAAACAACCCCTCAGTACAGACAGGTCAGCAAATTCTGTCTTTTTTTAGGGAATCACTCTTGTCATGTCAAAACCCCTCCTTTACTCCCAATGCCACAAGTCATTGGATGCCAGAGGCTGAATGGGTCATGGCTCTCCGCTGGAGCATCTCTGTGGAGCTCAGTTGCTGTCTGAGCGTGTCTGTGTCTGCTGGGGCTAAGCTGAGCTGTGGTCCTGTGATCTGGGGAAGAAGAGGAGTTCAGGTAGGTTTCAGTTTGGCTTATATCTTTTTGCGCTACCAAATAGATGTATTCAAATCTTCTACACTCAGACGTCTACAAAAAAATAGTAATACAACGCTCCTCCTCTGCTCAGGATGTCTTTTATAAATATTGAAGACCAGTGTAAAGTAAACAACTACCCTGTAATTACCATGAATAATGCCATGACCATTCCCTTGCAGTAATACAAATCAGCGCTCACACCACAAGCCCTGCAAACGAATTTATCGGCTGAGTTTCTCTCCACTGGCAAGACCTTTTGTGCTATGACACGTGAGCTGAATTAGTACTCTTTGGATGGGAGGAAAAGTTTTTTCCTCCAAGTATTTCCACGAGCAGGGAGGCTCCAGTGGTGCAGCCAACCCTGACAAGCCCTGAGCACAAGGAAGAGTTTTCCTCATCTCCTTCAGCTGCAGCTTGGCTGAAGGCTGGGGCATGCAATTGCAGGATTTTTATGACCCTTATTTTTTTTATTTTTGTCTGCTGAAAGAGGTGATTTGAGATCTGGCTTCTGTGACTTTAGGGTCCCCACGAGCCCTTTCCTTTCTGACCATTGGCCATCAGCATGGCTGCAGGAGCCACTCAAGCTGAAGCTGTCAGAGATGGTCTCCTTCAATGACACAGAACAAAATTATTTTTTCTGAAGTGAAGGCCAGTCATGTAAAGTGATACTTAGCTTCTGAGTTTCTTTGTGTTGTAGAATTATAGAATGGTTTCAGTTGGAAGGCCTGTTAAAGATCACCTAGTTCCAACCCCTCTGCCATGGGCAGGGACAATTTTCACTAAATCAGGTTGCTCAAAACCCTATCCAGCCTGGCCTTGAACACTTCCAGGGATGGGGCATTCATAACTTCTCTGGGCACCCTGTTCCAGTGTCTCACCACCCTCGGGGAAAAGAATTTCTTCCCAATAGTTAATCTAAATCTCCCATTGTATAGTTTAAAACAGTTACCCCTCATCCTGTCACTACATTCCCTGATAGAGTCTCTTCCCTTATCCACCAATGCCGTAACACTGTCATAAAAGGTTTTGACTGGCTTTTTAATGTCTTGGGCTGTGTATTGTTATTTGCAAATAAATTTAACTGAGAAATTACTAAGGGTCTCTGGATACAGCAGCTCTCTAAAATCAGCAACACTTTTTAGCCATCACTGCCTCCATCCCAGCTGCAACTCACCTGTCCTGCAGTGGTTAAATACAACCAGGAATTAAAATACTGGTTTTGGGGATTTCTGTTTTGTGTTATTTTTGGTCAGGTTTGTTTTTGTTTTTTTAAACTGTCCTTTTGAAGCACTTAGTTTTTATGTCTGTCTTTGAATTCAAACTAATGCATTAATGCTACGGGATCATTCAGTGAATGCTACTAAATATTTGTTCAGGATAGGAACCTACAGCACTGTTTCAGCTGAAATATTTTCTTCATTGCATTCCTGACTGACCAATTTTTCCTCTCTTTGTAAAAATCAGATTTTCATGCTGTTGTTTCAATGAGACTTGAAGGTTTTGCACCCTTGGGGCCATTGCGTAGCTGCTAGAGCTCTGCTCTGCTGGCGAGCTTGCTCTCCTTAGAGGTTATTTATACTTTCTTCATTAGCAATTGAGCATTGCAAAATGAAAACTGCTTATGTCAGCCATGGACTTGCTGAAGATAAGTTTGTGAATGTAAATCGTCATGTCATGATGATGACCAGGTACCAAATATCTGCTCCCCCACAAGCAGTTGCAGGTTGTCCAGCTTTTTATCAGCCAGGTTTATAAATCACTAAGTAGTGGTATCAGCCCAAAAAGTCCTTCTTCATAAAGTTTAGGGTACTTCCCGGGGTGTTTCCTTGCTTTGTCACCCAGCACCTGTATGTGTCTGTAGAAGTGCTAATACATCGACTCATATACAGACAGTCACAGCGTTAGATAAAACTGTTTAACTGCTCCTAAGGTGCTGGCCTCGCCCTTTGGGGCAATTGCCTTTTCATCTTCCTCCGATCCGTGTGGGCTTACCAAAACCTTTTAGCAGGAACCAGCAGCTCAGGAATAGGGACCCATACTCACAACTGAACATCTGGCACAGCCTCTGGTGCCAGCTGTGCCAGCTCCAAGCTCCTTCCACTGCTGGCTGACCCTTGAGGGGCCAGCACCAGCTGTGGGAGCTCAAAGGGGAGCAAATGGAGGCAAACACCTTGCTGATATAAAGCAGAGCGATTGGGGCGAGTCTTTGTGGGGCCATATCTGTGGGTTCTGCAGGTCAGCACCAGTGTTTCGCATTCTCTGCTGAAGCATCTGATCTGATAAATCTCATGCAGTGCAGCATCCGCAACACCAGTGTGAGCACCCACACCTTTCAGCAGAGGCATCTCATTAAGTTTGAGAACACTAATCGCTTAGGCTGAGCAGAGAGGCTAAGACACCCTTTTGCATGGGAACCATAGAAAAGTTACTGTCTAGGGCTGTGCAAGCTGAGAACTGTGTAAACAGAACAGATAAATTATCCCCTAAATTACAAATGGGCTCAGAAGTAGAGCTACAGCCAATCTTTGCATTAGATGGGAACAGCTGCATACACCATAGACTCCAAATTTCCATAGAAACTTGGATCAGCCATAGATTATCTTCATTTTGTAAATGTTTTAATTATTATGCTATAATATTGTTCTGTAGGGATTGCAAGGCTAAAGCCAAGGCTCCACGGAAGCCACATTTTACAAGCAGTTTCTCTAGACCGTATTTTAAGAAAAGCAAAGCTGGTTTAGGATTAAGACTTATGGTTTCTGATAGATTTGGGTTTTTTTCCATGCTACTGCATGCAATCTTTTAAATAAATAAACTCCCACTGAGCTTGCTGCTCCAGTGGGACTGGATTGAACTTCCCAGGCATGCATGAATTATAAAGTCAGATATATGTTCCCGTGGAGAGGAGAATTACTTGCAGAAACCATCTACTGATGCACGTAGCCTGCCTCAGTCACTTGAAAAATAAAACCCCGGGTGCGTGAGAGTGCAGAGAGCCAATGCCGCACCCTGACGGGTGCATTGCTCCATGCAGACAAGTTGCTCCCCGGGTGTCGCAACACCTCTGCGTTGTGGCCAAGGAGATGGCCCTGCAGATTGCAAAAGGACTCGACAGGATGTGGCTTCTGCGTGCACGGCAGCACTGGTGTTTACAACATCAGGTACCGAAGTGGAAGCGGAGTCCGGCAGGCGGCCCTGGGAGATCTGGTTAGATCAAAGGCTTTCCCACGGCGAGGGCTTCCCAGCGCGGCGGCAACGTGCCTCGTGTGGCGGTGATGAGGGTGTCACCACGCCGGCGCTGTCCCCTGAGGTCCCTGCACACCCCAGTGCAGCTGGGCTGGAGAGCTCTTTTTCAACTTAGCTTTTGAGAAAGCAGCCCGAGGATCCAAGCTGCGAGAGCCACAAGGTTTATATGGGTTGTCCCAGCGTGGTGTGGACGTGGGTGTGAAGCTGCACCGTGTGGCTGGGAGCTGGTCTGCAGCCAGCCCTGCCTGTGGAAAGGGGTCACAGGGCTGGTGTGTCCAGCAGCGAGCACTGCCACCAGCACCGCCCCACTCCTGCTTTGCCCCTGCCAGGCATCTTTCCCTGCCTTTCTCTGTCTGTCTTGAAGGGATGCGAAGTTCTAAGGGTCAAACCTACCCCTGTGCTCAGTGAAGTGTCCCTTAAATAATGTATCTACTGGTGACAGTCAGTCAAGTTGCTCAGATGAGGAGAAGCATTTTTTTTTCCCTTGCAGGGGAAGAGTTGCTTGCCTTTCCCTGCAGGGTAGATGGGTGAGAGGGAGCCAAGAGATAAACACCAAACCTGTTGCTTCTCACAGGCATTGGTCCAGCCGTGACTCTGTGGGTTTTATGTACTTTCTCTATAAAATGCTGTGTTTTGCTGTCCTGCATCATAAGGAGCAGAGACACCAGTGGATAGGGGACAGTGCAGCCGAGCAGTCTCACCAACTTTCCCACAAGGCGTAAGTCAACAGGAGATATTTGCCCAAGCCCAGCAAACTGTGAATCAGAATACAGCTCCTAACAAAACAGAAATCCTCCTGGCCCATGATTTGCTAGTCATCAACTGAGGCAGAGTGATGCAATACTTGGCCCTTCTCACCCTGATAAGCACTTTATTTTTAGACTACCTTTTAGCATCGCTTCGGCAGCTGGTCCGGCAGGCTGGGCTGTCGCCTCCAGCTCCTGATGCCCTCACAGACACTGCTGTTGGTGTGTGCTGGGCTCTCGCTGAGCTCTTCCAGCTCCTAATTTATATCCCAGGACAACGTGTTGCTTCAAAAGGTTTGCTTCATCGCGCCTTATTCTTCCTCTTACCTTTTGCTACCATCCTTGATCACACCATAACTTTTTGCAGAAGCAGTTTTCTGGTCAGTTCAGCAAAAAGCATCCTACGTCTTCACAATACTCCAATTCCTCCCAGCAAGCTGATTATTTTAGGGGCACTTCAGGGTAATTTGTTAAGACAAGAAGATGCCTGGCAGGATATTGTTCTGTGCAGAGGCAGCTGCATGTGTGACGCCCTCCAGCTCTGCCTGCGGTGACAGAAACCAGCCGGCTGCGTGTGCCTTGCTGACAGGGATCCGGCTGAATGCTTAGGTGTCTGCTCCCGGTATCCCAGGCGATCCCAACCAGAGCCTGTGACAGCATATGGGGACCGTTCCCAAAAGCTGCCACCAGCTTGGGCAGATGCATGTCCCTGGCTGCTCCAGCTTCGGATGCTTCAGGGCTTTTCTAGCAGCAGTGTGTGATAATGGTACCAGGGATGGGGAACTTCAGGACAGGTATTTTTTTTCTGCTTGGAAGTGCTAATGTGTTGAGAAACAAATTATTTTGTGGAAATGCTTTGAATGGGACAAATTTTTATTTAAATAGAAAAACCGGTAACAAGAAATCAATATGTTAGTCTCTGTTTTGGAATATTTTGGTTCAATGTCTTTCAGTCTTATAGAAAAAGGTAATAACTTCGTAGGCCTGCATCAGATTTCATAAAAAAACAGACACTTTGATCTACCTGAGGTTAAAGAATTTTGGAATTGCAATCCATTTTTTAAGTCCAAATTTATTACCTGCTTCAGAGTGGAAAACAAATTCCAAAATTGCAGAATTTTCCCATAAAAGAAAGAACCCCACCCCTGGCTCCCTCCCAGCTCTCCTTCCGAATGAAATATGTAGCTCAGTTCCCTGCAAAAACACACAGCTGTATTTATGACCAGGATGGTCCCTTCCACCCTATTTCTCAGGCTGCTGGATTTCTATGCAGGATTTCTTAGGCATGTCAGGTTGACTCACCATGTGCTGGGCAGATGCTTTGCACTGGGGCAATAAATTGGAGTTTTGCAGGATGTGGCAGGTTTCCTGCGCCTGCCTTTACCCACTGTGCACCCTGTTTCCATCTCCTGGCCTTTCCCAATGGCCTGGCAGTCCCTGTACATTTGCTTTCCCTGTGATTTCTGCTGGCACTTCAGAGCATTTCCAGGACTATGCCTACTTATGGACATTCCTCAGCAGCAGAGAAAGACCTCAAAGTCCACCCAAACTTCCCCAGCAGAAAAAAAAAAGGTGTTTCCCTGGGGTGATACCCTAATGATGGTCAGCTGCAGCATCTTCATTAAGAACGGGTGAGGAGAGTAGCAGAACACTCAGGTTTTCTCCCAAGAGCCTTTACCTCTTCTACTCTATCTGGTCTTCCTTCACCCTCCTCTTCGCTGTAATAAGACAGCAGACTGCAAAGCTGCTTGTGGTAGGGCTCTTGGCCACCTCACTGTACACCATGCACACTGGGAATCACATTATTATTATTATTATTATTATTATTTTAGTAGCATCTAGAGGGCTCAGGCATTGTGGCTGGTGTTTTGCAGACACATAGGAAAATGTCTTTCCCTATGGATGTGTAATCAGAGGCAAGACCCAACAAGCGTGAGGCAAAATTAGAAGGAAGAGTTTGGTGCTATGGATGAGCGGCCAAACCGACCACCTCGGCTCACCCTTTGAAGCATGGGGTAAGGTTGATAAATTGAAATGCACTACATAAAAAGTCATTAAACATTTTAAAATTTTAGGCTTACTACAGCCTTTATTTATTTATTTTTCTCCGCCATACAATTTTGAAAGGCTTTGAAGTCCTGTTTTCTGAAGTCACTTGAGCAACCAAACTTTCAAGGAGATGGGAACTCCTGGATCTCTTTGCTGCTATAAGAAGCAGCACATTGTTTCTTCCTTCATCTAAAGATTCTTGGGGTCAAATATTTTTGAGTTAAGATATGCATGAGGGGAGTAAAATGGGTGTGATGTGCCTAAAAAAACCCCTAAACTTTATCTAAAATTGTCAATTTATATGGCATTTATGACTTTTTTTCAAAGGTGATGCTGCTAAGTATTTTATATACCAGTACAATGTGAGTTTATGTGATGATGATTATGTTGCTTTAGATGCAGTAACAAAACATTTCAGCCTAGATAGGCGTCCACTCAGTTTATGTGTTTATAGGTATTTTGGGGTGGAAAAATAGCCAGTTCTAGCTGTTTGTGAATGTCTAAGGGTGTTGTTCATTGACACAGTGTATGCAGTCAGCCACAATGTTGTGTCCCTGCAATTGGTGCTGTTCTGCAATGCTAGTGTGCCAGAAATCCTCATCAGTATCCAGGAGGGATTACCCCACATTGAGCTGCAGCTGAACAAGAGACAAGGTATTTTCTAAGCATGATCTGTAACGCTCATAGAAAGATCCATCTTTATGCATGGACAGGCAACTCCTCCCCTCACCCTCATAGTATCTATGGAAAAATCACAGGAACATTCATGGTCTGTTTTGGATTATTGTTTTCCAAGAAGCCTTAACCTGGCCTTTTTTGACAAGGGGAGATGCTCACGCACACCTTCTTCAAGTACTGATGCCTGAAACCATCTTGCTGGTCGAAGATGCAATGCTGTAAAATCGTAGGAAGTGGAAATGAGTTGATCTCAGTAGGTGGTATTTTTCACGCATCTGAAAGTATGACATGAGAGCTTTGCAGAGCTGTAATCCTTGAAGAGCTTGACTGCTCCCATTCAGAGGAAGTAAATAAGAATTTTTTACTTTGTTTTTATTACTGGTAAAGCACTGGTGTGCCCCAAGGACAGCAAGCAGGAGGAGGAGCACTTGAAAATTTGGCTTCAGTAAACTAGTCCTTAAATTCAGTGACTCATAATTTTCTTTCAGTACATGTGGCTCTCTGTGTATAAACTCCAGCCCAGTAGAAAAATATCCTTTGGTCATTCATGAGAGCTAGTAATGGTTTCCTAAGAATGAATTCCTCCTAAAAGATACCACCTGCATTCCTTTGGAAGATGCCCTCCCACAGGCTCTCTCTTGTCGTGCTCCACTAAAAATAGTGCTCAGAGCTTTGTTGCGACAGCTCCCTGTTGCAATTTTTATGGCTAGGTACGTGGAGTCACTTTAATTCACCCAGCTCATTTCACTTAAATTTGCATGACAATGTTGTTAATTATCCATGTATTTCAAACCAAATAATGATTTCACAAAAAGATAAGACAGGGTCCTGTTTTTCTTTCCATATAATTTAAAAATGCGCATAGAGTTTGCATAATTAAAATGCATTTTCTCTGGAATGGAGATTCGTATCTATTGCAGGTTGAAGTGCAAGCTCATCTGCAGGCTTGGATGTCATCCTTCAGCCATGATCTGCAGGCTGGGATGCCGTCCCCCAGCCATGATCTGCAGGCTGGGATGCCGTCCTCCAGCCTCCCATTCGGCATGCACAGCCCGGCAGACCTGACTTGCCATAGTTTGCTGCCACGCCAGTGCTGACTGAAGGAAGCTGCTGGGAATGTGATTCTAAACCAGGCTAATAATCATAGCAAAAGACTGTGCCAAACGAGCTGCTGCCTGGCTCCTCTGTAACTTTGCTGGGGGGTGGCAGCAGTGGTTGGGAAGGGCAGCAACTCACCGCCCAGTGAGCAGACCCCTTTGCTTGTCTCTGTGCAGATAAAGCAAAGGGCACTTCCTCACAGGATGCCGTCATTGGCAAATTTGGTCAGTCTTGGTGGCACGTTTAGCTCTTGACCTTTCCTGTTGTCTATACAGATGCAGAAATTGGGGGCAGGCTAGAGCTTCTGGACAGGAGTGAGTGTGCTTGATGGGGACAGGGAGGACAGCACCAGGTATCCCACAGATGCTGCGGATGTGCAGCCATTGCAGGGCACAGCCTGGCAGAGATCCTAAACCCTGCCTGGCCCAAAGAAATAATAGATACAGGGGATATTTTCCCACCCACCTCTCCTTACATCTCTTTTTCAATGCATCAGCCCAGTTCCTCAGAAAACACAAGGTGCTCTGTCTCTTCTGGGTGCGAAAAGAAATATCTTTTTTCCCATTTTAAAAAAGCCCTTGTGGAAATGAGGTTGTTCCCTTGTTTTTCTGTTGTCTCCCTGTCTGAAGCAGTTTTCTTGTCCCTTCTCCAAAAGACAGAGAAGGTGGCCAAGGACAGAGGAACACTCCCAGTGCTGGTGCAGGAGGGTGCCTGGTCTGGATGCTGGGTAGACAGTTAATGGGATTACAGAATTGGGGAACTGAACTACAGCCTTTGAAAGGGAAAGGATTATCTCTGCTGCTCCCTGCACACTGTTGACTTTGCTTTGCATGAATGGTTACTGGGCTGGCGTGTGGTTGGGTAAAAAATAGTCTCTTGGCCCTTTGAGATGAGGAAACTCATTTGGTGTTAAAAGGAGGTTGTGAGGGGGTTTGAGACGCATCCTTCCCCAGGAGAGGGAAAGAATGCTCCCGTGTGGACCTGAGCAGTGCCCAGCACTCCCGACATATCTGAGACACATGAAGCTCTATGTCTGATAGTACTTGAACCAATATTAATTGAAGCATTTTAATAAGGATGTTTTGAGAACTGTGCATTAGTCTGTGCAAGCCCTTCGTGAAATATTAAATGTCTCTGCCCTTTCAGCAGCATCCTCCTCCCCAGAAGGTCTTCCTGAAAATGGGGTTTAACGCTCCTGATAATTTCATAACTAAAGAAACACAGAGAAATAATCTTCTACAAAAATCTTAATGTGATCTTTGATGTTGCAGTCAAAGGAGCACATGCCAGAAAATGTTTTGCTCTCTTCAGTTCATCCTCTGGTTGTGTTTGTTGTTATTTTCCTGTCAGGCGTGACAACAAGCAGCTGATTAACTCATTAGCCAAGAGAATCAAAGCACAGGGCGAGAGCACGAAATCTGCTCCTGCATCCTCCAGCCACTCCTCACAGCTTGATGGTTTCTACAAGGCCCATCTGAGGTACAAAAAGTCGTCTCAGACACTCATGGACAGAAGTGCGCCCTGTCTTTCTTGAGTCCTGTCCCTACGCTCAGGGACCATGGCTGTACTGGAGTATCTTAACCTCTGTCCAAAGGGACAACCCAAGATCCAGCCCTTGTGTTCATCATCCAGCAGGCAGAGGTAGCCCCACAGCATGGCCTTCCTCTGAAAAACACCCCATACCCTATGCCAGGAGTTCTTCAGGGCTGCATCGCCTGGTGGGTCCCCTGTGGAGAACCACAGCCATAGGACAGTGAGGGAAAGTGTGGGAAAGTGCTGTATGGTGATGCTTCAGGCTGAGAGGCCAAATACCACTTGGTGAGCAGGTGACGGAGAGAACACTCATGCAGTTTTTCAAGGCAGCTCCTACCTATCCAGCTTGCTGGAGTTGCAGGAGCAACTCCAAATGTTGAGTTTCTTTTGCAGGTTCTGGTCACGTGGAGTTATGCTCAAGGTCTGGTGAAGGCAGTAGTTTGCACCTGAGTGCTGCTGTTTTGGGTGAAGGCCACCAAGGAGTTTTCTACCCGAAGCGGTATGCTCTGTCATGGTGTGGCTATCGCCCAGCCTTGAAAAGACCAGCAAAACCCCAGATCTCACTGGTGGAGGGTAAGGTGAACTGTCTGTCATCTGTATATACTTGCAAGCCTTCAGAAAAAAAAAGAGTTAGCAAATTGTTTGTTGTGTTTATGGTAAAATCTTGCAGACCTGATGTGAGAGCCCATTTATGCAAGCCCTACAGATGTGGCACAGTATGCAAGCCCATGGCCGCCCAGGAGTGCTCCTGCACAGCAGACACCAAAGAGATCACTGGCAGACACCCATCAGGTACCAAACATGTCTCTTGTTTTCCACCTCCTCTTACTCCTACACCAAGGTCATGGCCTCCTGCCCTGTCTCCCCTTCTCACCTCCAACATACACCTCCCTTTATACCCCATCAGCTTCTGCCTCTTCCTTGCTTGCACCACTTGACCCACTGCCTTGGCCTGGGATGTGTGGAGCCCAACAAAACCAAATCAGCTCTGTCCAGGTGATCTCACCATGCTTGGCCAAAGCTTCTTACTTTGGCTTTAGCAGCCTGTTAAAACTTCTACCACCCACTGGGTGTTAAGTGTCCACCGAACCCACAAAAACTGTGGTTCACCTGACTTCCTTGAACACCTCTTCTAACAGGAGTCATCGCAGCCCAGCAAAGCCTGAATGCAAGCCGTCACCACCTTGCAGCTACGCACACAGCAGCCTCCTGAGCTGAAGAACAGTCAGTATTTATTGGCCATATTTGATTCAGGTCCAGCACTGTCACAAAGGGAAAAGACCAGATTTTGCACCCGCAGAGCTAAAAAGGACTCCCAGGTTAGCTCCTTGTTTTTCTCCTAGAGCAAAGGTCTTTGTGAAGAAGTTGCTTGTGCTGGCAGCACTGGGGGATTGAAGCTGTTCCTGGAGAACTCATCAGGAAGGTTGATGTGTTGGTAGCATAGCCAATGGCAAAATGAAGGAAAGGATCCTGGCAGGATTAAAGTGTTTTTACATCCCTGAATCTCCCAAGTCACAGCCCTGGCAGAGGTGCTGCTGTTGAGCTCCTGGTTCTGCAGTGATCCCCTCTCTCCTGCAGCCCAACCGGCCTCTGGCTCATTTAGCACCGAGTGAAAAATCAGACACTGAGGCTCTTTGTTTTTGCTGATCTGCAACGCAAACAGGCCTCTTTGCAAAGATCAGTGTACATTGCACACCTACCTCAGGCTTTGTTAGCACCTGAAACCCTCTCCTGATATGGTGCTCCATGGCAGGATTCGTAAGGAGACATAGTTCCAAATGTGAGTAAATGGTTATTTTTTTTAGTAAGGAGCTGCCACAGTGCTCCTGAGAAAAAGCAAGCTGTAGGCAGTGTGAGACGACAGATACATGTTTAAATAATGTCCTTATTCCAGTTCAGCTGAAAAAATAATTATTGAATTTGGGTCCTAAGCCAAGAAGTACCTTTGTTTCTGAATGCTCATTGATTAAAACATTTTGTGCTTTCAGCTGGGTTCTAATGAAGACACTACACTACCCTTCATACAGAGCATAAAATAGTATCTTTATTTGGGTGGAGAGAAGAATTTTGGAGAGTGACCTTAATGTTTCTTGAGATTTGAAGAATTTCACCCAGCCTAGAGAAACTCCTACTTCCAAACTCAGTGATTTCTGCTAGAACAGGAAGTTTCTCTTGCATTGTTATCCAGTGAAACGGGCTCTGGATTATATTTAGCTCCATTCATTCAGCACAATGAAAAGTAAGACTCTGGCCAATTTCCTTAAGCAAGTTTATTAATAAGCGCTTGTTGGTTGGTGGCTGGTCATTTCTGGGTGGCTGGGGAAGACGATGATACCTGCAGCACCCTCCCTCCTTCCTCTGAACAAGGCTCCCAGTGAACTTGCCCACTCAAAGGACCTTATAGCCTTTACTGGGTACCTGTGTAAGCCTGGCAGCCTAAACATTGTCCCAGGTACAGCCTCCACCCCTGTCCTGGTCGTTCATGCTTATTGGCCCATGGTTCACTGGAGTTACAAACAAACCACTAGGTTAAGTTTAGGAGCTTTTAAGCTACGGCTAGATAACCTTTCAGGAGATCCTAATTATGGGATCGAAGCAGCTCTGTGTAAAACCACTAATGCTGGAGTTCCCAAGATGGAGGAAGTCACTCTTGCTGCAGATACTGTATTAACAGCAAAGATTCCCAGCATATGGGAGCATGTGTTGAAGCCACATGCAAGCCAGGAGCTTGGGTCAGTGAGGGCAACTACAGCCTGGCTTCATCCATTTCTTTCTGTGTACATGAAGACAAATCACTTGGGGTGTGTCTGTGCTGAGGGCTAGAAAAGAGACTTAATGTGGTTTTGTGCGTGGCAAACTTCATGACCAACACATTTTCATTCATTTTGCTGGCCATCACTTGGTCTCAAAGTATCTGTAGTGTGTTTAGGATGTGCTGAGCTCAAAATATCTTTTGGCTGTGCCCAATTAATTTAGACTGTGTGACTTGAAGTTTGGTCTTGCCCTGCAGGAGTGAGCTCCCCACCACCCACCTCCATTTGTAGTCATCAAGGGGAGAGATCTGGAACTGAGTGTCTCTGCAACACTTTCAGCAGTGGGATGTACTTCCCTTGAGGCCCCAAGCAAAATTCAGGCAATATGATGTCTTGGCTTTGTTTGGACAGGAAAAACTAGTTGCTTTCCTCCCACTGGGAGTGATGGTGGGGAAGGGAGTGGAGGTGATCTCCTCTGTGGTTCTGCAAAAACAAAGTATAGCAATATGTGGCTGTCCTCTCCCCATCTAGAAGCTATGGTAGGATGCCTTCACAGGCTATGGGTGCAAGAGAAGAAAGAACCTGGGAAGCAATATGTGGCAACCACAAACTATCACAGCTGGGGGGGAAATTTGGAGGAAAAAGTAATGTTAGTCTAAACTTCTGACAAACTGTAGATGTCTATGTACAAGAAAAAAATTATTATCTGGTACTCTGGAAACCAAGCACCAGTACTGAGAAGATGGTCATCAGCAAGGTCATAGGTCCTTTACTGGAACAGCTGGAGCAGTTGTTCTCTCAGTGCCCACCTTGCCTCCCTTGTTGCCTATCATGTCAGCAGTCACAGCACTGAGACTTCCCAAAGCTCATCAGTTTGTACCTTTCAGCCTGCAAACTTAGGCAGTGCTGCAAGGCACATGTTTCAGCCTGATCTGGAAGATCTCAGCCAAAAGAACTGCAAAAAGGACTTTGTGTTTTTTAAGGACAGCTGAGGCTGTGTGCCATCTTCATGGCATCTTCAAAAGAGGTGTAAAGGAGGTAGATAAAGCCACCTAATCCAGCGAAACACATTATAAAAGCAAGTCATAAAAGTAATGAAATATTAAGCCACATAATTTCTTCAGATTTTAGCAATTTTGATGTATGTGTATGGTTGGCACTGCTCTGTTATTCCTGCCAAACACTCAATTAGCACTTGAGTTAATAAGATGTTTTAATGACTGTTAAATTAAACAACAACTCTGACACTGCTTCCCAGTGTTTTCCAAGGGAAAAATTCTTTCAGCCCAATTCCTGTGTTATCATTGTAACTAATTATTTGTGTTTATTCTCTTTACTATGCTTATTTGATTTAATTAGAAATTAGATGCAGTGATAGGGGATGTAATTTGGTATTTTTCTCTAATGTGCTGAATAGATGAAGATTAGAGCTCCACAGCTATGAGAAAATGAGTCCTCATAAGCATTTGTTCAAATAGAAATCACAGAGGTCATACTCCCTTTGATTTGCTCTTCATCAGTGCTTTTGCGAGTTTGTTCACAGAAAGTTTTGCCAAAATGAAAGTACTGTCAGAGAGGTGAAAACATGTAGTAGCCCAGGATTACCTGTGAAAATATTTGGACTGTCCTGTGCCACAGCTGTTTTTTTCTGGTGGTCTGACAGTGATCCAGGCAGGGAAAACACATTATTTTGGGGCTTAGCTCATCAGTCACTCAAAACAGTTAGTGTACTATAAATGGAAGGAAAACATCTAGTAAAAGCAATATGCAATATATCCCCCAAACCAGGGATTTATAATTGTTTCATCTTGAAAAATTAAATTAAAAAAATTAAAAGGACAAAAGAAAACACATGATCTGTGAGCAGTTCACAGCTCTGCCCTGGCTGAGGACAACGGTCTCCCACCCAGGCTGGGAGCAGGGTTTGTGCATGATAGGGTTGTTGTAGGTCTCGGTCTGAGATATGTCCCTGGCTTCATTCAAACTGATGCTTCTGAGTGGAATAGCCTAGGGCTGGAGCTGTGCTGAGAGAAATTAAAAGCTTTCATAAAATTATGTCATGCACTGAATGTGCCAGCCTGTCGTGTAATAATAGCTAAAACTTTCTGTAATTAAAACAAGTAGCTAGTTATGGTGTCTGACTATGATCAAAGCTCTTTTGTCTGCTTTGACAGTTGGCACATGTGAAAGATTTTGGCTTACATGGAAAATACTGTTGTGGTTTTTTCTCTTGGTTTTAAATGGCAAGAAACATACATCTCGGATTATCCCTAAACTGAAAGAAAACAGTAACGGGAAACTGAGATCCAGAATGTGCATGACGTAAAATGTCTACCATTTCTGGCACAAGCAGCTCCTCTACCCAGCCGTCATGCCTTCAGAGCAGTTGACCTGTCCCTGCAATGCAAATGGTTTTATCAGGTCATTTTATATTTCTGCAGAGATGGGAATACAATTCTTGAGAACATTCCCAAAGTCTCGCACTGCCTTTTTAAAAGAGTTGCTTTTGCATAACAAATATTTGTCTGAATTGTGACAAACCAACTGTCTCCCATTAGAGGATTTTCTTTCATTACTTGGATTGTAATTGTTTCGAAACATTGTATGGATAAAAGCTACCTTTCTGTTCACAAGAGAAACCTACATTATTTTTTCCATATTCATTTCTGGTATTACAAAATAAAGGGCTTGGTTAGTAAATAAAATCTGCTTTTGCCCTCACATTCCTCTTCATCTCCGAAAAAAGCCTGAACTAATCCAGAATTCCTTTTGCATCTCCAAAAACATCTACTTCCGCTTAGAAGTCTCTGGAAGGATAAATATGAAGTTTTACAAAAAAACAGATGTGAACTGATTGGCTGAGGAACATCAGCCAATAATATGGTTTTAAACATTATATTAGGCAAGGAAACATTATCTGAGAGAAATGACCAGCAGAGTGTATTGCTGAGCGTCGGGACTTTTCTATCCCTTCTCCTGAAGTTCTGAGGTACATTGTGTGCATGAAGATTTGCTTCTTTCACATCATGCGTGCAATCATGTCTTTTTGTCTTTCCTGTAATTTCAAATTATGACCAGTGAACTCAGTCATCACAGGGTGAATATTCCCCCAAATTCAGCTATGTTTGATGCGGGTCGTGTTCTTGGTCATGGCCAGCACAATGGGTTCTACCTTCAAGTGTCATTCTGCATGCAAGTGTGCCTCCACCCTGTCACTTCTGACCAGAGATTTTTCTACCTTTGCAGCTTTTCAGAGATGACAGGAAATCTTTATTCCTCCTTATTTGGATATCTGGCTAATGAACAGATATTCAGTCATCTTGGGCCACCTCTGCTTCAGAGGGCAGGACTTCACTATAAATGGTTAGAGTCTACCTCTTTGGTTTGTGTAGTCCTTGGAAAACTCCATCTCTATGGCTGGTGCTTTTGGGGCTTGAGTAGACTGCAGAGTATGTAGGACGCAATCGTCCCTGGAGGCTTAGCCAACAGCTTCTGCCAAATTCCGCTGACCTCTGTGAGAATCTTCAGCGGTTAGTATCTTGGTAATGTCCCATGACAGACTGCACCTTCTCCACTTGTAATCTTGATTCCATATAGTACTGCCTACAAAATGACCCATCCATATCTCCTCTCAGGTGTGTGACAATTGTTCTTCTGGTATATGAGGAGGAGATGCTTCCCAAGCACAGAGACAGTCACCCACCGAGCTTGTATGATGTGCTTGTGTAGGCCTTTCAGTAGCACAAGGTCTTCAGTCATTACCGAAACAAACCTTCAGCTCAATCATGATGAACCACAGCACCATGCAGGCTGCAGGCAAAGGTGTCAGTAACATATCCAGGGACATTGCCTCCAGGTGACAACAGACAATATTAGCATCATGTGCAATACCAGTAAGAAATGTGCTGTGACATTCCCCTATCCCTGGCACGAAGCTCATGACCTATGGAGCTTTCCTATTAGATTTATTTATCCACAGCTCACCTTCAGCAAGTACTTTTAGCTGACAACCTGACTGATCTAACTCTCATGGAAGATGAGCACTGGCCTCTCATAGACTGGTTTCTTGAACCAGAGACATTTGGAAAGAAACATATTTACTGCTGATGTCAATGCAAAAGAGTCAAATCTGCTGTCCTCGAAAGGCTCAAAGGCTGTTTGTTCTGCTCCTATGCTCCGTCTGACTGCCTGATTGTGGTGACATTGGTCCTATTACTGGGAATTCTATGGCCTATTTCAAAGACCTCTGTGGGGTGCCACCTCCCTTTGCTGCTCTCCCTGTGCAGAGCTCTGGATCCAGGCTTGTCCCCAGCTCCTTGCGGTATTCATGCCACACAACTCTCACTATTAGGACATACCTGTTGCTCTCTGTAATGGAACATTTCACTAGTAGCAGAAGGGACAAGAAACATTTTCCTGGCACAATACACTTGACTTCTGGCTGGCAATCTTACACGCTAAAGGTGAAGGACTTGTCTCTGCTGTGGCTCAGTCAGGGTCCATATGCAGCCTCAAGTGGCTGAAGCACTGGTATTTTTACATCCCTCCATCCTGAGCTCCCATAAATGATGATGGATATTATCCCTTTGTCTCTGGGTACAGATCCCTCACTCAAATCCCCATCATACTGGGTGTTTGTCTACTCACCACATCGATGCACACATTGAGTGCACACGTACCTCTAACCTTGCTTACCATAACCAGCCTCTCTTTTTGCATACATAGGCTTCTGTGGAGTTATCTTGCATCCTCAAGGATTCATTCCACTTAACGATAAACCAAAAGATTTGTGTTAGTACTATTGTGGTATGAAATGTTTCTCCATGTTGTATTGTCTCACACCAGGATATGGTTAAGTAGGAGAAAGATGGAAGCTGTATTTCAAGCTGGGCATGGGGAAACTAGACTGTAATTTGCATGGTTGCACAAGGTACAGGAATCCACTGTGCAGTTTAGCACTTTCTCAAGCTGAGAAACTCCAGAGCAGAAAGGCTCCCTTAGACCCAGAAACTGAAACAAGCGTTATTTTGCAGCATTTAAATTCTTAGGAGATGTGAGCATTGTACAAACAGCATGATGCAGGACTAGGAAAATTGTTTCTTCTGTGATGGCAACTGGAATTTTTCTATATTTCTTCCTATATTCACTATTACCCCTCTTGCTAGAATGCAGCATGTATATTTTTTCATTTGTGTTTCTGTGTGTGTATAAATGCAGACATACATATGTACATGTTTACATATACATGCATATACACATGGCCTGGGGTACCTGCCTATGTCTGCACAAATGTCATTTGAATACTAACCTCTGTTTGTATTAACTTTACCTGTCGATGCTGGTTATAATGCCCGTTTCACAGCACAATAATGATCTTAGCTCCAACTCAAAGCATCAAGTACCATCAGCACTATCCTTGGAGCACTTGGTTTTTCATGGATCTCTTCTAAAGAGGATACTTGGAAAAAAAACAAGCCAACAATAGAAAATCTCCAAAACTGAAAGATACAAAGAAATCACACCCTACTGCAGAAGGGACATATAGCCCCCAAAAAAGACAAGACTAGAACCAGAAGACTGAGCGGAAACAAGTGGGCCAGGGATATACCCTGTTTCTTGAAAGACACTGGTCAAACTTCAAAGAACTCAAGAAGCAGTAAGTACTCCCAGAAAGGGAAAGGCATTTGGGTGTTTACTGTTTTTCAGAGATGTTTTTATGATTCGCTTGACTTCTTAAGTACAGAGCAAAGACACCTTTAAGAAGTTCCTCTGCAAAGCCTTCATGCACATTGATCTGCCACACACACGAGTTCCCAGGAGTGTGAAACTGGAAGAATCCTGGTGCTTGAAAGTACATTGGCTCAGGTGGAGCTGCTGGTAACATCCCCAGCCTGAGTTAGATGGACCTATAATAAAGCACCCAGTAAACAAAGGATTTCTAAAATGAGTAACATTACTTTTAAACAAAACCAGATGTGTAACATTAGGGGAATATGCATTTAAATAAAAGCTTAATCTTTAAACCTCAAGAGCATACTCCCATGGCAGACACTAAAGTGAATGCAAGCTAAAACCCCAAGATAATATAATAAACATGAAGGACTCCTGCAGAGAGGGATCCTGAGGTGCTTTGCAACTGTAAAAATGATATAGAGAAGACTAATAATTATCAGTTAGCTGAGAACTGGTGTCTCATCTTCTGGAAACCCCTGCAGAGAGGAATGGAGTAGGTTTCCCATGTAAAGACAAAGTAATGCTGGTTCTACATTCCCCTCCTCCTGGGCACGAATAGCTTGAGAATCTTCTACCAGCTTTTTCAGTGAATCCTTTCTCTGCTACACATGTAGTTCAGTCTCTCCTGCTCCTGAGCTGAGCATGGTCCTACTTGCCCGCACACTGCAAAATCACTAGGTACTGAAGATGGTTCAAAGGGCATTAGTTACACTATAAGGATTAGTTGTTTTTTTAAAAAAATATTTTCATCAAAACGTATACAATCTGCCCAGGTAAAATGATGGGTCAATGGCATAAGCATCTGTAATGACCTCAGCAGCAAATGCTAAGCAGGAGCTGTGGCTTGTGTTACTTTGGTATAGAAAAAGCAGAGGAAAGAAGCCCAGTCATGTCCTTCCACCTCTGCCTCCCACAGCCAGCTGTACCGTGGCATCTCTCCAGCCTCTGGCAAAACATCTCCAACCCAGACAATGGTGAATATGTTTCACGTGGTCGGCGAGTGCTGGAGAGACAGGTCAGAAATTCAGCCTGTTACGCTAAATCCAACAAATGGGAAATTATCTGCATATAAATAGAGTTTATGCTTTTCCACTTGAAAGGAAATCCCCTTATCAGCTCAGTCTCAGATGAAAACAACCACGGACACTGTAAGCCAAGCCAAATGCCCTTGCTGAGAGGCTTCAGTGGCCTTCCCTGGCAACTGAATCCATGTTTCTATGTCCCTTTTGGGAAGGAGTTTTACCATATTGTGTAAAATAAGTTGCCAGATCAAGCTGTTGAAGGTGAAAGTGGAGCATGGAGATAGCACATGGCTGTTTTACTCAGCCAGACACTGGGAAGTGATGCAAAGGCAGGGAAGGAGATGTGAACTTGGAAGAGATTTGTTGGGCCAAATGTCATTTTTTCCCTTTTAAGTAGACTGCAGCCCTGCTGCCACTGAAATCAATGAAAATGTTGTTGTTAAATTTGAAGAAAGTAAGCAATACTAGACCTTAGAATCAGTGAAAATTTCTCCTCATTGCCTTAATCTTCAAATCGTAATCCTACATCCACTCTCCTTTACCATGTATTTTAATCTCAAAATGCTCTGGGTCAAACTTATGAAGTCCTATACAGCTGAAGACTATGCAGGTACGAGTGGGATAAAGCACACAACCACAAAAACCTTGAATTTCCTTGTTGGAGAAACACAAAGCTGTCTCAAAAACTTTTAAAAAGATGCCACCAAACCAAACAATGAAATCTCCAAAACCAGTTACAAGGATTACAGGGTGGCATGAAGCCCTGGTTAAATGCAGTGCTCAGAAATTCAGTACAGCCACATACTGAAGTAGACAGTTCTCCCTGTGTTCATCAGGAAGCACAGCAACCCCCTTAAATTGTCCTAAGTAATCTCTAGGAGAGACACAATTTTTCTGTGTTATCTGATGGCCAGAAATGTGCTTTTTACCCTAGAAGAGCAATAGATGTGGCTGATAGAGACAGAATTTGGCAACACTTACTAGTGGGCTCTATGCATGTCTCATACAGGGCTTGAAATGTAAATTTTCTCTACAGCTAGCCTGGTCGCATGGATTTGATTTAAGAGCGGAAAGTGGGAGCTTGCTCTCCTGGAGCTGTTCTGAACCACTGATCCACCTCCTTCTCGCCAAGGCTGTGCTCTCCAAGGGCTGGACAAGTGCAGGTGAAGAGCAAGGCTTGCTACTCATATGAATTCCCACTGGCCCCATCAGGATGGGTTTTACAAGCAGCCGTCGTGAGTTGTTCTGTCTTTCTGGGGTGACTCACATGCTTCATAGTGATCCCAGAGATGCTGCACTGGGCAGAGCAGCCCCGCACCAAGACCAGCTGAGAAGGGAAAGAGCAGGAACTAAACAGGACTGGAAGGAAAAATGAGCTGACTGCATGCCCAAGTTTCCCTTCAGCTGTTGCCTACGGAGGAGTTACAAGCAGCGCCCATCGAACAGGAACACTGCCTTTCCCAAGCAAGGAGAGATCGTTCCTGGCTCCCCGCGGCACTCCAGTGGGAGCAGCACCGCCTGCCTCAGGCATCGACCTGCCTGCCTCCAGGTAAGAACAAGGCTTGCACAGCGTTTTAAGCATCTCTGGGTCCCTGTCAAGCCCTCTGGGCTGGCAGAGGAACGCTCTCCCATCCCTGTCCTTCCCAGATGATCAGAATTCATTTTCCTCAGTTGCAGGGGGGAGCACCTACTGCATGAATCCAAAGAAACAATTTTTCTGTCTGGTTTCTGCTGAAACAGCATCATTTTCCTTATTGCTTGAGGTCAGTTAAAGTTGTCAAGTTGTGTTGTGGAGGTTTTCTCCACAAAGGCAAGGGTGTTAACCGTGGTGGCATGGCACAGCTCCAGCTCCGCTCGCACCACTGGGCTCTCCCCCTGCTCTGGCAGCCGGGGCAGGGCAGCCCTGCACTGTTTAAACAGCTGCCTTCCTTCATCTGGGAGGTGGCTGCCCTTCAGTCCTGGGAGAAGAGCTCATCTTCTGGATAGTTTGCATAACAATTAACATTTGTCAGCTGAGATCTGCCTGCTGAAAGATCACTATTTACAAGGAGGCAGGCGGTCAGTCTTTCCAGGCTGGAATACTTCTTGAACCACTAAAAACTAAGCTGAGAGTGGGAGCGAGCCTGAAGGTGGGCTGATTTCTCAGGGCAGTTTTAGGAGTTTCTTTTGCATTCATCTTGGAGGTAGAAAAGTGAAGCTGCTATGAAAGGGGGGATTTTTTAGCTCTTACAGATTTCATTCAGTTGTTCCAATGAAATAAATACATCCGCCTTAAACAATTGAAAGAGGTATTTACTGCCTGTGGTTTAACAACTGTACTAAGTCAAAGGGACCAGTCAACTAGAGCCTTATAATTCTTTTCTAAAGAGAGGATGAGAGAAAAGAATGAGACGACAATGCAGTATTTATAATAAAGATGAAATGAGTGGAACTCAATGGCGCCAGCAGCCCCGGAGCTCCTGCTGCTTGGGCTAATGCATTTTGCATTAGCACGTCTGGATATCTGGCACTGGAAGGTCCTGAAAATGTTTTTACAAAATAGCGTCATTCTTACAGCAGCAGCGGTTCTTCCAAGCACCACCACCGACTGGTGCAGCTGGGATGGGCAGCCCCTGCAACTGGATGAATTGGCAGGATGGTTTCAGGCAACTTTCCACTCAGTTTCTTGCAGCTGGGTTGCTTTTTGCCATGCTCACCTCCTCGTGTTTACAAATGGCTGCGCCAAAAGTGCTGATGCCTTCACGGGGCACCTGCTGGAGCAGGGGTGGGCATCCTGGGGGGGTATATGGCTTGGCCCAAGAAGGCAGGATCTTTGCCTTCTCAGGGTATAGCAGGGGGGCTCCTGGGCAGCTAAACATCATGGTGAACATAAAAACACAAAGTTACAGCTGTAAGTAGATTTGCTCTGCATCGGCTAAATAACTAACATCTGTGTTACAAGGACCCCTAGATTTGTATCCTGTACTTCTCCATTACTTCAACAGCTAATCTTATATTTGCCTTGGAAGCAATACAAAATCCTCCAAGGAATTAATACACAGTAACTGCATGTCACCAGAACAATTTATTTTTCATTCTTTCCCCCAGTAGACTGAAGAGATAGATGTCTCATTTCTTTCTGAAACCAGGACTTGAAAAACTTTCTGTTGCCACATCTTCCCATAACCCTGCAGAATGACATTAGCAGTAATAGGCAAAACCCAGCAGCACCCCAGGACAAACTCTGGCACAGGTGGAAAGAGCACCTGCGTGTAGGTGCCATCAGGAGCATATGGAAAATGGTACCTTCTTTTTAATAACTATGATTATAGAAAGGGGAAACTCAGCACTTTGGGGCTTTCTTTTGCTTTTAATATATACAAATGATTTCTTGTCCTAAGAAATTCTTGTCCAGAACCTATTTCAATAATTCTTAAAATACAGACCGTGAATGTTTGGTACTCTTTTTGCCTAAGCCTCTCTTACATGATCTTATCTCTGTATGAAAGCAACACACGAGTCTGAGGGGGGAAAAGAAAATGGTGCTTGAGGCTGCCAAAAAGTGTGGGGACAAGCCAATGAGGAGTGAGGCGAGGAGAACAAAATAAATTGATGAAATCGTCCTGTTAGTGGTATGCTTGAATCCAGCTAAAACCAGGGCTTCTTCCTTCCAAAAATAAGGCTGATCTCAACCCCTGGCCCCCAAACACTAGAGCAGTGGGATGGGGTAGCAGCTACAAGCCCTGTCACTCTGATCCCAGCCAGCGCTGGACTATGTGTTCATGGACAAATGACTTTTGGCTTGATTTTTCAGCAACCCCTTTTCCTCTCAGTAGGACATGTCGATGCTGAACTCTTTGAAAGCTTTTAATATCGGGACCTCATAGATGGGGAAATACTTAGACCCATAAGATGTGGGTAGGGTTGTTTAGTTATCACAGCACAGTGCCTGGAAGCCGTTCAGCAGTGAACCTGCTCGTGTACCAAAAGGCAATGGGTGCGTTGACTTCACCCAAACTGGAGGGTGAAAAGAAAAGAAACCAACACCTCTCTATGTTTTAAGACACTGTAATGGGATGTGTCTTGCAAAAGGCAGGCAGAGACTTTCAGAGAGAAGGACAGCATAACAACTGAAGCAGAGCTGTGGAGATAAATTAGTGAAAAGACCTTTAAATACCACTCATGGCAATAGCTCAACAACTGGGATATTGAGCCAATGGCAAGTCTTGAAAACATGCAGAGCCCGCAGGTTGTGACTCCCTACATTTAGGCTGCTGAGGCTGGTCAGGATACAGCTGGGATTCAGAGGTGAGGTCTGGACTGAGTCTTTGACTTGACTTGTTGCTAGTTAGAAGAGTTCTCCAGGGAAAATGTCAGGTCTCCAGTACATCCTTAGAGTCTGGATTGGTGTCCAAGAGAAATCTCAAGTATTTAGCAGCACGGATGTTGCTGGCTTCAGGAGGATGTGCTGCTGGCCTTGCTCCACAGGATCCCTGGGGATGGGCTGAGCTTTAACTGAAAGCTGCTACAAGTTTTGCTGACTGTTTTGGAAGAAGACTGGTCTCCCTGGGTCTCCAGAAGATGCATGTCAGGGCAGAGTCATCCACTTATCCATATAGAAAAACCAAAATGTTGACTCTGAAAGGCAACTCGCAAGCCAGTTCTGGGCTCTCAGGAAGCAGGAAAGCCCCTTGTGTTCCTGCCCTAAGGTACCTTGGCAAAAGTTTTTAATGGGATGCATTTCAACATTTTTTTCAAGGATCAATGCCTTCTTACCATCTTCAAGTTCCATCTCACTCATTGCTACTTCTTTGCCTTCTTTCTAGTGCAGCCACCAGCTCAGAGTCTGAGCTGCCACTCAGTTTGGGTGGAAAAATGGCCGTGGAGGGATATGATTTATCACAGGTAATTCTGATTTATGCCAGTTGGTGCTATCACACAGGGATTTAAAAACAATGTGTCCCAGTGCAGCCACATGTATTTAGCTGTCTGTTGTTCTGTGAAGCATGGAATAGCTTAAGGCTTGGTATGTATCCTCCTCCGCTTGGAGCAGAGAGCATCCTGCTATTGCTAAAAGGTATTTTGACAACATGCATAAAGTATTATCCTTCCTGCAGGGGATCTCGGCAGCTAAATGGTCAGAGTCCCTGGTCCAGGCTGAGTAGATGTGGCAACAGACTGTGCTGTGGGAGTTTTAGTTTCCTACCTTTGCTCTTCCTGGTTCAGTGGGTGAGATGGGGGCAGCTGGTTTCCCTTTCAGGTGCTGTCTGGAAGCAACAGCAGATCTGGGAGTGAAAGGTCTTAGGTGTCACTTGCTCTCCCTTCAGTTTGAAGAACAGTAACTCATTGATTTGGTAAAGAACCAGTCCCGAATAGTCTCCTATTATTGAATTGGCCTCAAGGCAGCACAGCACGAAACCCAGCGGCGTGATGGATCTGTCGCTGTCCTCCAAAATGACTCATGTGGATCCCACCAGGGAATGGACATTGCACAGGAAGGGAAATCTCTGAAATGCAGCTCCCTTGGGAGATTTGAGAATCACCCGAGGAAGTGATTTAAAGAAAGCCTGGAAGAGCAGGAGTGGTGGGAAATCTGCATGAGTGAGAACATGAGAATGGGGCAGAGAGGGGAAAGGAGGGGACAGGAGAAGTGCAAGATGACCCCATGTGGATGTGCACCACAGGAGCAAGAGACCCACAACAGGGCTACTGGCTGCATGACATGGCTATTCACCGGAGCAGGGGAGCACTCCGCTGACCCCGGGCACTGCCCTGCTGTTGGGGTGTTGACCGATGAAGTGGCCACTTTGTGCAGCTACGGCAAACCAACAGACTCCATGTCCTGAATTCTGAGCACGGAGGCATGGGCTCTGCCCTCCTGATCATGCTGCACGTGATGCGATCGGACCATCAGAGGACACATTCTGTTGCAGGTGGGTGCTGGCTACAAGGGCAACCTCATCTTAGGGTTTCTCTGCTTTGGGGTACATCACTCTGTTACTGGATTTGTCCCTTTTTATGGTTTTTTTTTTTTTTAAATGGGTTTTGCACATATTTTCATTGTGATGTGCTTTGCTTATGCAGTCATGTATGAAAAACAGTCAGGATATACCACATAAAAACAGGAAAGATCTTTAATCTTAGGGTCATGAGAATGACACTTGACCTAGCAAATCTACTTGTCCAGTTGCTTTACTTCTAATGTACTTGTTTTTTCTTCAGTACTGACAATGCTTCAAGCCTCTGGATTTCATTGGTGTCTCCAGCTATGAAGTTTTAGACAAGTGATGGATCAAGGTAGGTCTTGAGGGGACTGCACTGAACTAACAAATGATACCATGCCAGAAATGCTCAGGACTTACTCTTGCTCTCTTTCCATCTATTTCTTCTTTTGTCTTGAAATACATTGAAAAGTCCCTTAAATAAATCAGTGGGGTTTGGTTCATTGCTTGATTTTCTTCAACTGGTGAATATTAATTTCCCTACAGGGTGAAATAATTTGAATAATACAAATAGATCCAAATAACGATTGCAAATTAAACAATGATCTAAGTACTTTATAATAAACAGATCTCAAAAAATGCATTGATTTTAACACCTGAATTCATTGTATAAGCAGAATCAAGAGGCTGAAGATGAGAAGGAATGTTAAAAATTGCAATTACGCTAAATCTGGGTCATGCCATTTGAGTTCTGCCATTGGAAAACTGTGGCACATGTATAATGTGTTTTAAAAATGACACTGATGCCCCTGCAAGAGTGCACAATGGATCAGCTTCCCAAAATTACATGATAAAGTCTGTGATCAAAATACAACACTGCAGAGCATGGCCACAATGCACAGACATCGCTTACGGAAGCCTCCAAACCTAGGCTGAACTTTACAATGATGCCTAGCCTTTATGAATGCTTTCACTTCTAATTTACAGGGTGGGATCCCCCTTGCAGAGGGTTGCTCACCCTACTTTGGCAGTGGACCCAGCCAGCTCGCATTTGGCATGAACAAGGCATGGGTATTGGAGAGGAATAACACCTACACCCTGCTCTGCTGCCTCCGAACTGCCCTGTCACACCAAACTCCAAGAATGCCACTTCGCAGCGTCAGACCACGTGCAGCTTTTCTAAAGTTGCTTCGCAGGTGAGGGGAAGAAAGCCCTTGTTTCCAACTCCTGTGTTATCAGAAAAACTTCTAGGGTTTCACAGCTATTCATTGCAAACCGACAACCTGTCCGATAGAGTGAGAATGCCTTGCAATGGGATCGGGTTTTAGCCAGCACCAGGTACACTGATAATCCTCCCTAATCAGTCGCCAATCTCTGCTCGGCAAAAGCACCCTCTGAGGTATTTTTACTGAAGCTATTTTTAAATGACAGTGTGATATTTTGTTTTCTTTTGCTTGCCTGCCAATGGAAGAACTGGCTACGCCGTGTGTCTGCTCTGACAAGAAACTTCCAGTTAGTTTTCAGCCTGTTCCAGCTGGGATGGAGGCAGGGCTGGAGAAAGTGCTGGCGGCAGGCAGGGTGAGCCCTCCAGGGAGCAGTGACCCTGCGAACCTCTGCCTGTTGGGGTCCCCCATGTCCGGCTGTGGGAAAAGCCTTCTAGGTTTCTTCTGACTCTGGTGTTGATGCTATTTTGGGCTGGTTTTCACAATTTGTGTTGTTTTATGGTTAGCTGAGCTTGCATGAATGCTGGGGGGTTGTTTTGTTTGGTTTTCCACTTGAATCACGCTAAATTTTCAAGAAATTCTATTTTTAGGTTTAGGTTCTGAATGGCCTCAAAGCATGAGCATCTAAAAATTGAAAATTAAAACCTGAAATGTCCAAACAGTGTCACTGCGCATACAATACATGTTTCATCTCATCAAACAGCTTTCCCAAATGGAAATGTTAGCTGGTTCTACCTCTTTCTCTAAGCTCCTGGACATTGCTGCATGTTCTACAATGGGCTTTACATTTCTTTTCTCTCAAGAATGCATTGCAGACTAGCACTAGCCATTTTGTGTTCCTGGAGGTTTTTTTCTGGATGAAGGAAATATAAAATGCCTACCAGAATTTTGCTGATTCCCAAGCCCTCCATTCTTAAGCACTGTTGGATGATGATTGTCCCACAGTTTTATACCAAGATTTTTTAGCCTATCAAATTCAGACACAAATGGCTCACAGTAGATAAAAGCCTACTGAGAAATATGGATTGTCTATGTGTGTGGCTTTTGAATATAAAAAATTACATTCTCTGTTTTTAAGGCCTCTGATTGTACATGGGCCCAAGATTACGGGTTTTATGACTCTCAGTAATCCCAGGATTCCTTCCAGCACCTTCTCTTATATATAATATGTATAATACTGCCTCCCTACAGAGCTAATCCCATAGACTTCAGCAAGATTACTGCTCCAGTAGATCAAATACATTTCCATCTAAGAAACAGTGCTGGACCAAGTCTCAGGAGGGGTGCTAGCCTCTGGGCTCAGTCCTAGGAGCAGTATTAGATCTTTACCATCATCTGATCCAGCAAGCTCCAGCAGCTACATCAAGAGTGAGAACTGCATTCCTGCTTAGCCTGAGCTCTGCCAATTTCCACCAGTTATCAAGGTTGGTTTTTTCACTGCAGAATCCAGTAGAACTGGACTGAAACCAACACACTTATATTCCAATTTAGGAATCTGACCAATATTCTAAAATCTCTTAAATATTCTAGTTTCTAGTCCAAAAACCTTTGATAGACCACATATGGTTTGATGGGTAGATTTTAAAGATATGTTGGACCCTAATAATTTCTGCTGCCTTTGGGTAAAATTCCTGAAGCAATATTAACATAAGCTGTAAAAATATGCCGCTTATTCATTATGGCTTTACGTCATGAGTTTACTGCTCTAATCATTAACTAGCCTGCTGCATTATCTATGAAAATTGCTCTGTAATATTTATGAAATGTGACCTTTGTTAATTCAGTGTTACAAAGTGTTGGATTCATTCTGTTTGCAAGTGGAACAGATTTCCAAATCACTCTGCAATTAGTACAGTTTGATCTAACCAGCCTATCTCTGCATGGGGTAGCCTTCTACTGAAACAGCAGGATTGCTGTCAGAAGTGAAATGTATTTTCCATACAGCTGAAAGTAAGGCTGTAACACCTGCTTGTGCTACATCATCTTTGGCAAAGGTAATTGCTGAATGAATATTCCCAGTAAGAGAAAACAGTAACCAGACTTAGAACGCTTTTTGCTATGAGAAATATGTCAATTTAAAAAAAAAGTACATGGCCAAAAATGTTTGTCATGTGTAATATCATAAGGGGAAACCAAAGGGAAAGAGGATAATCTCAGCCTGAAATGTGCACTTTTAGCCATTCTGCAATAGATACAGATAAAGGAGTTGCATGTGACAACAGAAACATTCAGGTGCCCAGTGGAGTTGAGATATTTTGATAGGTGATTCTCCAAGTCACTGCCAAGGTCACCATTAGAGATAGTAAGGTCCCTCCCCACCAAAAAAGACCATTTTCCTGATCCAGCTAATGCTGCCATGATTTTCTGACTCTTACAGCCATACAGGACAACCTGTACCACTTCAGTGTATGTGCTGTGTTGGAGGAACAAAGTTTCATTGGAGTGACAAACGTGCTGGACAGGCATCATGCAGTGATGCCATGTGGCACCATTCAATAGCAGACCAGCAGGAGTGTACAGCATCCCTATCATTCATATCAAATTTTTTCATCCCCAGAGCGCTGTGTGGTCATTGTCAGCACTCCGTTTCCAATACAGTGCTCACTCTGACAGGGACTGCCTCGTGCGACGCACAATGTTGTGAACAAAATGTCCCTGTGTTAGTCTCCTGAGCTTGTTCACTAGTGATGGACAAAATCAGAGTTTGGTTTGATGAGCCAAGCTAAGCTCTGATGAAATCTCTACATAGAATTGTAAAAAGTACCCATTTGGCCCCTTGCAGATCTGTTTTATTTTCCTCTAGCGTGACATCCGACTGTGCTTTCCTTTGCAGGAAACAAACATCCTCTTGGATAAAGTAGGGACTGGAAAACCACAGGCACCGCCCGCACGCTCCACTGCCTGTGTGGGAACAGAGAGGGAGGCTGGTGCAGAGCTGGGATGGGATGGGCAGCAGGTCCTCACCCAGGACAAACTGGTGCGTCTGCCCTGCAGACAACATGAACCTGCCAGACTTGCAGCTGCTCCAGGCTCTCACAGGTGAAGGATGCTTCTCAAGGTGCTCAGGTCCTCACAACAGTCCTGCCTTTCAAACTGGTATTTTAGCACAGTTTTCACATATATGAAATGGAAACAATATAGACCTATAGGACGTGAGCAGTTTGATGTGAAGGTGGCAGTACAGGCTGCAAAGAGAAAGTCCTGCCCATGCCCTGCTGTGCCAGAGTTCAAGCCTCCATAGTTCATGGTTTGGTCCTAAAATTCAAAGCTGCCTGCACGCCTGGCTAACAGTGCCTGCTGAACCTCCCCTCTCCCTGAGACCTTGGTGATGCGATGGCGAACAACGGAGCTGCTATGGAAACAATTGCAAGTCAGGCTTGTGAATGACATGGGGGTTTTGACATCTGGCCGAAAATTGGGGCACTCATTCCCAGAACTTGAGAGAATCAGGGAATCCTCCTTCCTCCACGTCACTGCTGTGCCCCAAGGGAAAGGAAAAAACTACAAATGTCTCAGTAAGGAAAGAGCAAGAGAGAAGCTAGAGACATGTACAAACTCTTGTGATCAGGGAAGTGGGGGAAAAACAGGCTCTATCAGTACTTGTACCATAAGCTACTGCATTGCCTGTACACCAGCCCTCTCCATCCTGCAGGTGCCTTTCTTTGGATGACCTTCCCATCTCCCAGAATTGTTTCTCAATACAGGAATGTTTGGAAGGGGTTAAATCCTGCACCGTGAACCAACTGGCAAGAAGGAGAAGATTTGAGAGCAAATATGTGAAACCAGGGAGACGGGGAAAGAACAGCTGCTCTGACGGGATGAGCTCAGCCCCTCCAGGTGTCCCAGGAACACGAATGCATGTCCTGCCAGCCATGGCAAAGGCAACGGGACAGGCAGTGACTGCGGCACTCAGAAGTGGGGCAGCAATGGCACAGATACAGCTGCCCTTCAGCTTCTTGCTGGGACTCCATCGTATGCATTCATTGCAATTGCATGTGCCCACACTAGTGCAGAGTGGGCAAAGTCCTGGGGGGCCTGGTTATCCCACAGCTCTGAGGTAGGCACAGACCTAGGGAATGAGAAAGGCTGATAGAGAACAAGTGGTCTGGGCAAAAGCTTGTCTAGAAATCCCCAGGCTCCTGCTGGAGAGCAGTGCTAAAGCCAGGTTCCACGCTGCTGAGATGAGCAAGTTCCTCTATGCAGCAAGTAAATGCAATGTTTTCTTTTTTCACGATCATGGATTGCTCTGTAAAACAAAAGCTTTTCCTGCTACCGTGTCCTTCCTCAAAGATGGGTCTCTCTCTACGACACACTGCTGTCCTCTTCTAGCAAACACACACAAGAGTAAGTGTGCTCTGAGAGAACCACGCGGCTTTCTAATGCCTATGTGATCCCAATATCCGCGGTGTGAAATCCCCAGCCGGTTTCACGTCTTCTCTTTGCCTTTTTTTCCAACCACTTCAGCATTTTTGAGCTTCTGAAGGTTTAGGAGTTTCTACTTTTTTGCATAATTAGGAAATTGAGAGCTGTGGTTTATCTACTTGTTTCCTGTGAAACACAAAGGGCCCGAGAGATTGGGGGTGTTTGTGTGTGTGGTGCGTGTGTAAGGTCAGAGCAGAGGTAGGTAATGCTGCCTAGAGAGCACCAGGGTGAGTTTGCAGTATCATAAGGAGAGATTTTCCCTGGGTCCCACTGGCATAAAGAGAAGACCACAGCCATGTTTATCTGTGACTTCTGGAAAGTACCCCGTATACCCAAGGTAATGTCTCCAGCTTCTTGTTGCTGTAGCTCTCAGGCTGTGGTTGAGCAGCCACATCAGTCCTCCTCTCTTGTCAATGGGCCCTGCAGTGCTTGCCGAGCACCCTCTCTTCCTCACCAATGTCAGCGACACTTTCCACCATCCAAATCCTTTCCTACATTGCAATATTTGCCACAGAAGCATTTTGTTGGTTATGGGGCATTTCAAACAGCTGTGACAGGGAAGGGGCATGGTGGGTGTGAGGGATGGTCCGTCCATGAAGATGTGGGCAGCGTTGATGGAGAGGTTGCTGCTGCCCATCCAAGCTGTGCCTTCCTATCTGGCCTGAGCCCTGCTGGGATTCCCCCTGCTTGGCTCGGAGTGCCACGCTGAGGAAATGGCAGGCCGGTGGAAGGCAGGCCATGATGCAGCAGCTCACGTTTACAACCAGCTTTCTAGCTGCCAGAAGAAAGTGAAGTTCCTGTATGAAAATTATTTCAGTTGAATATATCACAAAAAGTTATAATAGATATTTCAAGAGGTAAACAGTAGGGGGGGGGGTCCTCCAGAAAAAAAAACTAATAATCACAATCACAGCCTTTGTGTGATGTTTAACTGTTTACTAACTTGTAACATAACTCTAGGGATCAAAAGCAGGGGAAAGAAACTGGATTAAAGGAAATGTGCATTTTTTTTTAAAGTGCTCTCAATAAAACTATTATGCTGAGAGGACGACTAATGTAACCAGTGTGTTTTGAAGCGTGTCATGAACACTTTTTATGCTTTCTGAACACACAAAGAGAAACCCCAGGAGAGAATTAATTTACAAATCTGATTAAGCATAGGGTCTAAGTGGCAAAAAGCATCATACAATAAATGGTAGACTCCACAGGTAAGCAGAGCTTTTAAAAAATAAAACATACTCTACAAAGAGCCGGATGTGTGCATTTTGGGTAGTTTCATGTGTTTGATTAGATGTCAAAGCTACAGACACTAAAAGCAGAGGCATAGTGAGGTATTACTTCCTACCTTTGCTTCATTGAGCCATCATACTGCCTGTCTAATGTAAAGCATGTATCTTAATTTGGGAAGAAAAGGCAAGCCTGTATACAGAGGAATGAGCTATAAGATAGGGGTTTTCTACCTCCGGTGAAGACAGACTTACAATGTGGTCCTCGGCCAGTCACACTGAAATAAGTTGGGGTGGACCAAGAACCTGCCACCTCCGGGGGTTTTGTCCCTGACTATGCAAAACCTATTGCCCTACCACTGACCCACACAGTAGAGCCAAAGTACTCCAGGATCAACTCTTTCCCTTTGGGTGCAAGATCCGCTCTGTTTCACACAAGGACATGACAAGGTCCTGCCCCAGCCTCCTTTGCACAGCTCTCAACTACTTGAGTCTCAACAAAAGCTACCTTTTGTATGGGTCATGTCAGCCTTCATTCATTCATTCATTCATTCATTCATATTTATAGAGCAGTTTATGACAGCATTTCAGAAATGAGCAGTATTATTGCTCAGCAATCACAGTTTACCTGCCTTCAGGGACTTTCTGAGTTCACAGGAGTTCGGATGTTAATTACAATCCCTTATAGCTGTGTATCAGGGGTGCCTTCAAACTCCAGATAGATATGCATTAGAAGTTAAAACTTTAAGTCTCATCAGTGCACCTCTGAATATTACACCTATCTTTTTATATTGTGCAATATACCTCTACCAATCTTCTCACCCCCTTGGGATAACTGCCAGTATATATAATGCTTTTAAACAATCCTCATCATTTCATTCAAAACCAGAGATGTGACAGAGTGACTTGGCATAACTTAGACTTCCCCAGGTGAGTGAGTGGTGAAATGCCCTCTCCTAGTGCCATGGTGGCAGGCATCTGATATGGGTCCACCTGCCACCACCCTTAGCACATCTGAATGGGAGGCAAAAGTCACAATCCATCCCTTTCTTACACTGGTCCCAGTGAGGAGAAGGACTGTTTTGTGGTGAAAGCCCTGAGCTGGACTCACAGTATCCAAATTATTACAGGTAATCTCACTACTTCTAATAGTGAGATCTGGGGATTTCTCCGTTTCCACTTCCCTCTGCAGAGGGAAGATTTATTCATAACAACTTTCTGATACCTTTGTCTGTTTTCTCTGTGTTGACTATAAGGTCTTCATAATAAAGAAAAAAAGAAAAAAAAAAGCTCTCTCACTGTGCGTGGATCATCTAGATTAGTGGGACCTTGGTCTCCTCTAGATACCAAGAGACCAGCAACAATGAAGAAGAGGTGAAGCGCTGCCAGTAGCCTGATGAATTAGGGAAAGAAGAATCCATTAAGTAATGCCCTGAAACTTCTTTTCTGTGGGCTGGTAAAGCATACCCTTGCTTACACAATGCAGACACTGTCAGCGAAGCAGGAAGTCATGTCCTCCACATCGAGTCTCTGTGCTGTAACTACAGGGAGTCCAACACCTTGGACGTGGCTCAGGCGGAGAATCTGTGTCACACAAAAGGAGAGGAATGGAAACAGCATGAAACCACCGGCAACAAAGGAAAGAGAACAAAAACAGGACAGACGGGATCAGAGACATAGAGCCAAGTATAAGGCAAAAAAAAAAAAAAAGACATGTGGAAAGCCGGAAGGAAAACAAATAAACCAAGTAAGTTAAATTCTTTATCCCCCAATTTCTTCCACTTCACTTGCACCTTGTTACTGAAATTTTCTCCCAATGCTAAAATGGGTGCATCAACACAAAGGATGTGGCACCCCACATGAGACACTTGCATGGTAAACATCTGCCTGAGGATGATTTCCCTTTGTAATTTTGGCATTTTGCAGACACCACAATTAGCAGACACCGCATTTAGCAAACACAGTGCTGTGTGGGTCACATAAGGCTGGGTCCTAACCACTATGTGCTACAGAACCTTAGATTCTAGTCCCCAAACAGAAAGAGCAGCCTAAGTGATGCTTTTTTTTGCATTCACAGTTGCTTTCAGATAGTTTGTGCCTTTTGGAGGCCATTCCTTTTCCCCTCCACCCCATCACAGAAATGTTTTGAGGTTTTTAAGCAAATATCTTCCCTTTGCTAAAATACAACACCTCAAGCAAAGGACCATAACCAACACTCAGCTTGAAGATTTAGCTGGGATATATTACAGGGAAGCACCACATATAATCATTGTTAGCCAGACCTACACAGCCTCCCACCTGCAATCCCTGAAAAACAGTATTCACTAAATCAATTCCATCCACACAGTGATGGTTAGAGTCTGCCAACACTTAAATACTCATTAGCCTGATTGATTTCCTATTATCTAATTAATTACTGCAGATTTCACATTTCATTTTACTTGCTTTGCCATTCAGGTGATGGCACTAAATGTGTCTTTCTCCCGTACCTTGCCTTTTTCCTGGTACAAAACTCCAACCAGTCACTGGCAAGAGCCGTCCAGGATGTCTCTGGGTGCTCCATCCCCTACCCGAGGCTGGAGCCAAACCTCCCACTGGCTTCCCATGCTGGAGGTGCCAAAGGCTCCCCAGGTAACCCAGCCCAGTGCCTCACTGTCCCCACTGTCAGAACATTTTGCTGATATCTGATCTCCTTGCTGCAATTTAAATGCATTGTTTCTTCCTCTTTTGGATGCTGAAAGCTGATGATTTCCTGCTTGCATAGCTTTTCTTTTGCATAAGGAAGGGAGCTCATTACAGTCATTCTGCCTGACTCTTCACTTGGTTTCCGTACTTACACCAACAAAAGAGGGGGAATTGTACTTGCTTTATGTGGAATAAGAGACTACGTAAGACGGTGTGAGATCAAGCCCATAATTTTTTATTTGAAACCATACGTTACAAATACAGTTCCTATGGAGTGCTAATTTAGCATTCAGTTTCATTTCTCCATAGGAGTAATTAGCCTGCAATGAGGAAAATCATTTAATTAGGCCCACAACTGATTAAAGCCTGGTGCATAGACTATCGAAATAAAGGAGAAGATACAAATTGATTTCAACACGTTTTGGGTCAGACCCAATCTTCCAAAGCAAATAGAGAGATAAGACAGCATCTGCTGACTATTCACCTGCCAAGTCTTTGTGCTGATCTCTAATTTTAGGTCCTGCAGGCAATTGTCCGGGTTATTTACCACCTGGGCTGTTTTGCTCTTCTCTCAAATGTGTGTATTGATGCACGAGCTCTCTTATCACTACAACTGTACTAGCAGTATAGTTCAGGATCAATACTGTTTCCTCCCTTGTTCAGCTGTACAGCATTTTATTTACCTAATTATTAATATCTATTAGAGGCCTGAACTGGCAGATTTCAACTAAGCAGTCTAAAATGAGAGTGTTCGACACGCTACAGAAATGCAGAGTATTACCATTACTTTGCAGTTTGGGATGCACCTATGGTCTTCCATCACAAATCCACCTGGCTCCATCATGGCTAACACAAGTGAAAGAATCTAATGGCTGGAAGATTTGTATCAGCCATGTTAAGCATTAATTTTTTCCTACTGGGAATAACATTCAACAATTTGTTTACATATTTACTGCTGGTCTGTAAATATGTTCTAGATATTCCTTCTTTGACACACAAAAATCTGTTCTCCCATATATGTATGCACATAGCTTGTCTCCTGAAGAATGGCTGTATGAAAAGATACCAGCAATCCACCTTCAATTTTCTTCTCATCTCAAAATCTGATTTCCCCAGTTTTACAACTTAGTTGACTTTGGATGTCCGAGCAACCAGGTGAGCGATATCTATGCTTAAATTTTTATTGGTTCCTCATCTGTAATTATTCTATAAACTAATAGCAGCTAACTGTCTCCATAGGACACATGAACTCATTCTTCCATATGTAGATGGATTTTCAGACCCAGGAGCAACACAAAATTCATTGGAGCTTCTTCTTGTAAACTCAGTAGACATTCACAGATACACACCTTGGGTAAGAAATTTTAACCTTTTTTTATGTTCAGAGGATGGATACCATTAAGACTGTGTCACCCCTGACTCATTTTATTCATGAAGCCCACAGTTGCCTCTCTGCTCTCTTAAAGTGGATATTCTGTTTGTCAAAGGCAGACTGTTTTCAGCCCAATTTACCACTACGTGTACACAACTCTTTCTTTCTCTGTCCTGGTCTGCAACAGCGGTGATAAGCATCAAGGAAGCTTAGAAGATGATCCCAGTGAGGTACAATATGCTTTTATTGCTATATGATGTGCTTCTATCAAAGTAACTTAACAAGAACACCCAACTTCAGATTTTGTTGGGTAAAGGAGAAATGTTTAATTTATCAGCTCATTCAGTCAGTGACCTCATCCAAAGGCCCATGCCCCCCAAAAGAACTCCAACACAAAGTGGGTCCAAGTCATGGTTTTTTCAAAGTCTTTTTGCACTGCACTGGTCTATGTATTCTGTGGAAGCTTAATGCAACACAATTGTACACAAGGACCCCTTTCCTACACCACGGGAATATAACAAGGCCATGACATGCCTGAGATTCAGATCCAAAATCATGTAATAAGTCTCCCCCCAGCAGTGTTTCATAATGCTGACTGCAGACTGAGATGCCCAGTCGTCTTTCCAGCTCTTTCCCCTGCCTTTTCTGAGTGACACCACCCAGTTGCTGCACCTACATCTCCGTTTATTTTCTTGTCTTTTAAAATGAAAGCAGGGCTACCACTGCCTTTTGCAAAGAAAGTGCTTTGAGCATGGCAGCATCAGCGAAGATATTTAGGACGATGCTATCCAAAACTGCCAGGCATGGTTTAGGTATAAGAGATGGTGGAGTAAATCAGTGTCTCTCAAGCTTTTCAATCCATGCCTCACTTCAATCAGTTAAGAATAATTTCATGCCTGATCACAGAAATGGCTGCAGGGCCTGGCGGCAGGGTACTGCACGTCTCGCTGGTCGGGGAGCGCTGGCAGAGAGGGGCATTCCAGGTCGCCACAGCCAAACTCTCAAGGACGCTAAGAGACAAATGTTGTATTTCATAATACAGCAATTAACAAGAAATGAATGTTATAAGGGACTGGCATTCAATTTGAAGTACTATTTTTTTTCAGATTTTAAGCATGTCTGTTTTCATAAAGCCTTACTAAATCCCAAACAAAAATGGGAGAAATTCAATTGTTTTGGGAAAGCCAGTGACTCAGTGAACAACTGGTCAAGAGCAGGCAGCAAACTGGGCTTGCAAGCACCACATGCAGAGCCTACCAACCTGGATGTGTAAGAGTGACTGTGTGCAGTTCTGGACCCACAAGTTAAGAAAGATGTGAAGGTCCTTGAACGCATCCAGAGGAGGGCAACAAAGCTGGTGACGGGGCTGGAAGGAATGTCCTGTGAGGACACTGGTTTTGTCCAGTTTGGAGAAAACAAGACTGAAGAGCAACCTCATTGCTCTCAGCTTCCTGAGAAGGGAAGTGCTGATCTCTTCTCCCGGGGATCTAGTGATAGAACGTGTGGGAACAGTTCATAACTGCACCAGGGGAGGTTCAGACGGGACATTAGGAACCATTTAATTATTGAGAGGCTGGTCAAGCACCGGAACCGGCTTCCTAGAGGGCTGGTCAATGCCCCGAGCCTGACAGTGTTTAAGAGACATTTGGACATAGCCCTTAACAACAGGCTATAATTTGGTCAGCCCTGAAGTGGTCGGGCAGTTGGATTAGATGATCCTTGTAAGTCACTTCCAACTGCAAATAATCAATTCTATTCACTCGGGTTCATAGGTTCCTATTATATCTATACTCTATTTGTTATCTTGGTCCTTGGACTCTCCAAGCCTATGCTTGGTTACAGTTCAAGGGGTATGACAGACTGATGACCAATGCAGAAGACACACTGGGTGAGATTGCACAGACAGGACTTCTCCATGTGACACAGTCCCTCAGCACTGTAGCAGCCACTTAGTCCCCCCAGGACCCCACATACTTTCATGTCACATAATCTCAATTTTAGGCTCTGAAAGCAGCTCTCTGATGGGCTGCCATGCATCTTCAGGCACTTTGAACTTGGAAAAAACACCCCAAACTAAAAGCAAACCACACATAAAAAGAAAGTGATGACTCAAAGCCACACGTGCACCAGTAGCAGCCCAGAGGAGATGCAGAGACAAACAGCTGCAGTGACATCTGCCATTTGAGACGGTGGATGGAGAGTGGTCTTTAGCCCTGCTTTATTTGACAGGGCAGAAGTAAAGTGTCTCAAAATGGGCTTGGAAGCTGACAAAACTGTTACTTCTGAAACTTCTTTCTATTCAACTTCCAGGTGTTTGGGTTTCTGCATCTAGGAAACCCAGTTAATGATCTGAATCACAGGTGAGATGAGAAATTAAATGGGATCAGATGCTGAGACAGGGAGCAGAAACTCGTCGGTACCAGCTCTGAATGTTGTTCCTCTCCTGTGTGAGAAGACAACTAACTCTTTGCTAATTATCTAAGGAAATGGGGGGTGAGGGTGGGTTCCAAGGCACAGTGGAGGAGGTTGTCTCTGGACATAGGGATAAGACAGAGTAAGAAACCTTAAGAGATGGAAGGAAGAAACATTGGCTGCAAGGAGCCAAATCTGAAAAGTGTGGACGACTTAATTGTTTCTTTAAGGCTGTATGTGGAGAAAGTGAAAGAAGTTGCTTGAATTATGAATCCTCAGCTTCAGAGCTCTGCCCTCATCACAGTTCAGGGCAGTCAGCTGTTCTGGTGTCACTGATCTCACACATCGTGTCACACCACAGGATGGATTTTTGGAAAAGAATGGTGTTGTAACATTTAAAAATGTAAATACTACTACTCCAATCATGAAGTGCAGGCAGTGAAGAAACTGCAGAGTGCGGGTTTTGGGGTGTGGTTGCTGATGGCTCTCCCTTCTGCTTCTAAATATAAAGTTTTTCAAACTTCACTGTGAAGTGACAGCTACCCCTTATCACTGAAGGCCAGCTGTTTCTTTAGCACTCAGCTGTTCCCGCTGCTTGCCCGTAGAAATGGAAAAAAGCTATTTAGAGACGCAGATCTGCAAAACCTTTGAGCACATGTATATCTTAGAGCCCATCCTTCAGTTCTTAAAGTAATTCTATTGATCTTCCCTCACACCCATTTTATACCTCTGCACCCACGCTGATACCACCAAAGCTAGTCCCTGTTCACTGACACAAAACCAGATCCAGAACAATTCATCCTAAGTATTTTAGAAGTTCCTATGGTGCCTCCTGAGGACTCAGTTGAATTCACTCTGAGAGAAATCATCTTGGTCAAGCTACTCTGAGTTCTCTAACACACTGCTGCAAACTGTATAGAAAGCTCCGTTGACACGGCTACAGGTAAATGTGTGTCAGCACTTGTTTGGTGTAAGCCAACCCACACAGTGTCCTTCCTAAATCCACGCAGGTTTAGCTTTGTGTGTGTGTGTGGTTACACACATGCCTATAGTTCAAGTAGACTAATACAGGTTATGACTCCTGAGGTGGAGAGCCACCATGAACAGAAATCAGTCGGTTTTTTGTGACTGCACTGGTCCTTATTTTGCATGACAAACAGAATCTAGCTGGCTTCAGTGGTTCCTCTCTTCCCAAGCACCCCTTCCATGCAGGGAAGAGTGGAAGCACAGGGCCCTGGAAAGTGTCAATATCAATGTGAAATTCTACTCAATCACCTTAAAACAATTGTCTTCAAAATTCTTCCGTCCATGTTTAAAAGCAGAAAGAGCAATCACATTGGGTCTGATGGTTTTTACCTCAGGAATGGTTAGCGGTGCTGGTTTCAGGCTCCAGGGGAGGGTGAGTGTCATGGTTGGAGAAACCCACAGCAATTTATTGTTGTTCAGACAATTATTCTATCACCTGATGACTCCTCCCCACCGGGGAAGGGTAATCCGGAAAAAACAAGGAAACACAAAGGTTGTAATAGAAACAGAATTAATAGAATAATTAACATTAATAATGATAAAGAACCAGTATTGATCCCAATACCAATATAAAATATACAAGGATTATACTCCGCTCATTCTAGCAGCAAAAAGCTGTGCACTCATGGGTGGTGAGACACTGGAACAGGTTGCTCAGAGTAGTTGTGGCTGCCCCATTGCTGGAAGTGTTCAAGGCCAGGCTGGATGGGGCTTTGAGCAACCTGCTCTAGTGGGAGGTGTCCCTGCCCATGGCAGGGGGATTGGAACTTGATGATCTGTAAGGTCCCGAGGCATTCTATCATTCTATGACTCCCAGCAGTTCCCAGGAAAACTGCCAGCTCTATGGCTTTGGGAGGAAGGGAAGGGCTCAGGCGACCAGCACTGGGACAAGAAGTTCTCAGAACTGCAGCCATCAAGGGAGAGATCAAACTACACAGCAAACTTTCTAATTTATATTGAATGTGATGTTTGTGGTAAAAAGTAATCCTGTTGGCAGCTTGGGTCAAGTGCCCGGGTGTCGTTCTTCCTCACCCCTGCACCTGGCAAGGCTTGGAAACAGACACCTTGAAACCCACATACCATAGCGGGCTATAAAGTAAATATTTTCACAAATTCAGACACTAGAGTCTTCTAAAAGTGCAGGTTTTGCAGGCATTAGAAAAGAATTTAGTTCTGTAATGCTCAAACCAGGACAGTGAGGGAGGCTTCTGCCCAGCATTCAGATCAGACCGAGTGATGGGGAATGTCCAGTGAAGGCACTGCTTGGTGGGGGGCAAGTACAAACTACATACCCCGCCGAAGCACTGCCCCTGCAGAGTGCCCCTTGTCTGGGATCCTGTATTTCTAGAGGCAAATGGGGTGTGTTTGTAATGCAGTGGGGAAGACCGGGAGAAGGTTTTCAGAACCTCAGTAAATCTATATCTGAATCCTGGCCTTTCATACAAGTGTATCCCATTTTCACCCGAGTGCATTTATACACCTTCCATGTTCATCTTCCTGTCTGGACATGTGACTGATTCCACACTATGTGCACAAAACAGTTTTAAGATACATTTAGATGCATATACAAAGAAATATAGGTGCTCTGAAAATACTGCTAGATCACTGTGGTTAGAGCACAGAACAACAGTGCCTTATCTGCGTACCTTTGCATTTTCTGCACTACATGCAAAGGGAACTTTCTTTCCTATGTGGACAATGCAGACCTATGCATATACAGTTTCATGCTATTTCACAACAGAAAGCCATGTCAAATAGTGTCCAAACCTACTTCCAGTTAAGTCAACAGCAAAACTGCCACAAATTTCTATTGGTTTACAGTGAAAACAGTTCCACCTCACCCACGTGCAGAAGAATTTCAACAGTTCAAGCAGCAAGGGGAAAACGTTACAGCAATTTTTTCACCGTTGCAATCTATGCACCAAATTATTTTCTGCCTTGTAATTCACCGAGTCAGACTTTTTCCAAGTAGATATAAAGTTCTCTTAAATTACAGTCACAACGCTGCTTTCTTCATGGCCTTCTATTTCGTCTCATCCCTGATGCCTGGACCAATTGTCAGTAAAACATGATCTGTGTTTCAGGAATGTTCAAAAGCCACATTGCACTCGTGTATCTGAGGCAACAAGATACAACTAATAAATTATCAGGTATAACGTACACATAGTTTTACCACAAACCTGTAGAAAGAATAAAGCATAATCCATATTTTAATCTAAATTGCTATTACCCTCTTAAAAGGAAATTGTGGCTGACATCCTTCGACAAGGAATAAGCACACAGGACAACATTCAGCAGCCCTCCTATATGCTGAATAGCTCTTACTCAAATAGTCCAATTAAAATCAATGGAAACGCTTGTGTGTCTAAGTGCTATTCTGCGGGAGGACTGACTGCAGGCTTCAGCACTTTTGGCCTGAAGATGTACCAACGTGTGATCACAGCACAGCTTAAAATGTGCCTATTTTAAAATTTCTTGCTCATGTTAAAACCAACCAGTTTTAGGCAACAGCTGTATAGCAGCTATCTGAGATAAGACTGCAAAGTTAGCAGCACAAATAGTATGGTATGGACCGGAAAGGTGCTCAGCTCCTTCCTGTTCAGCCTGCCTGCCAGGAGCCAGGCTATTCTGGTAGATGGCTTCTGTGTACCCAGATGACGAAAGGCAGCTGAATGTGCTGGCAGGGCTGGAAAGCTGGCAGTAACCCTGACTGCATTTCTGAGAGCTTTCTACTGTTTCTTTTTTCAGCAGGTTGGACTATTGTGTGGAGTTTAGTAATTCTTTTGAATCTCTCTGCCTGTTTTTGCAGTACTGCTGTTTTGCTCTCTTGCCTCTGCACTGTAAGGGGTCACAGATGTACGTGCCAGACACATTTTTACAGCAACTCTGGCATCCCATTTGTATCACCTTTTTCATTCCAATGCATTTCTTGCCATACTTGCCACTACAAGAGCAGGGGAGGCTTTTCCTTCAATCGTAGTCGTATGCCAACATTCTTCTGACTTACAGTCCTGATGGCAAGGAGAAACAGAATTGAAATCTGCCAGAAGTATCAGCAAGCTTTAGGAAACCCCTCATGTGCAGGTGATGGTGAGAAATCCTAGGGTGCACACCGGGAGCCCTTTCTTGCTGCAAGATGCCTGAGGGCCCAACTCAGTAGCCTGGTGATGCCCAGGGGCCCTCCATTTTATGACACCTGAGGAGAAGGTTGGTCTTTCACCCCCAATGCCTGCTAAGCTCCCTGGGCATTGTCACGAGGCTCTGTCTCCTTAAGGTCTGCTCCTCCACTTCCCTCACCTTCCTTACAAGGGTCTCTGGGGCTTACAGGGAGCCCAGGCCTTGCTTCCCTCCCTATAACCTGCGGCGAGCAGCACAATAGCATTTATATGGAAAAATAACAATTCCTGTGTGAAAATTGGCCGCCACCGAGAGGAGAATGGGCGTTGAGGTACAGGCCTGGAGGGCAGCAAGGCCCAAAGATCCTTCTCGCCGCGGACACTGCAACATCTCACTGACGAGAAAGCCACAAGTCCGGAAGCCCAAAAGACCAGCAAAGCCCAGCTGCCCGCCTCCACGCCGGAGCTTTCTATCCCTGTGAAGCGGCTCCGCGACCCCTCCTCCGGCCCGGCCTCCCCGCGACGGCGCATGCCCGTCCCGCTGAAGGGGGCGGAGCCCGGCCTTCTCTCAGCACAGCCGGCATGGCCACAGGGGGACTGGGACCGCTGGCACAGCGCGGGGCTGGGCGGCCCCGAGGAGGGGGAACCGCTACGAGCGGCCCTACCCGGCGAGGGGAGGCCTGACTTGGGCCGGATAACGGAGGTGAGGCTCGGTTTCCCGGGCCTGACTCCAGCACTGCGGGACTGCCCGGGCTCCTCCGCTCCCGCTGTTTTCCTTTTCGTCCCCTTCANGGTGCACGGCGGCCTCCGAGGGCGGGCGCCGCGCCGGGGCCGCCCCAGGCTCCGCCCCTTCTGCCTGCCCCTTCCTCACGGCAACGCCGCGCCTCCCGCTCACCCCATTGGCTCCCAGCTTCCTGCCGCCCCGCCTCCCGCCGCCCGGCACGCCCCGCCTACCCCATTGGCCCCCGTCCCCGCTCTTATTTGCATGGCGCGCCGCGCACCAATGGGCGGCTGCTGCCCTGCTTAACATGCAAGAAACCGGCCACTCACCGAGCGCGGGGGCCGGGCCACCACGTGCTGTTGCTAAGCTTCGGCTTCTAAATTGTTACTATAGTGGCCAGCCAATCGGAGGGGGCGATGGGGATCTGTCAACATTCCCTGCCCCAGCCAGGGGAAAAGGGGGGGTTGTTTCGGCTGCCGATTGGCCCGGCAGCTGCTATACGTCCCGCCCCCGCGCCCAAGCAGCAGTCTCTATTGGCCGGGCGGCCCGCCCGTCGCCTGTGTGTCAAATGTAGGTTGAGAGAGGTGCCTTATAACCGGGGGCTTGGAAGTCCCCCCGCGCGTGAACTCGGCGCGGGGCGCGGACGCGGGGCGGTGGGGGGCGAGGGGCGGCTCGGCTCGGCTCGGCTCGGCGCAGGCAGCCATGGAATTGAACTCTCTGTTAATTCTCCTGGAAGCGGCCGAGTACTTGGAGAGAAGAGACCGAGGTACTGGGCGCAGGCGGACGATCGGGCGGTCGGTCGGTCCCCCGCAGGC